>OLKM01000709.1:140371-173218 GCA_900291075.1 Melanogrammus aeglefinus
GAGCAGCAGTCCAAGCTCTCACATCACACCCCGTCATCACAAATATAACGGATACAATTTGGAGTTTTAGTTAGGCAGGAGTGTTAAGTCGTCAAGATCTTATAGGAGTCATCAAAAATGTCCCACGTGTTCGTGTTTTCTTATTCCAGAATATAATCTAGCATCGGCCGCTCTTCCATTTATTCTAAGCATACATCGGTTGAATCCTGCATTTGTACAACATTCTGACAACTATTTTCTCTAAGCTATTTCAATTTGCCAATATTCGGATTAAGTCTGTCAGATGTTTTGTTTGGTTTTGGCCAAGCGTGATATCTGAGACGCATTGACAACCCAAAGCAAAATCAATAATAGCACTTTCTCTGTTAGGTGATGCTATTCCTTTAAGGAATTTTCCAAGGGATTGTGTAGTTTTATATTCACAGGTTGTACCGTTGTCTGCAGTTTGGCCGTCTATAGTAGATATCCCTCTATAATTTATACGTCCTAGTCCGCTAAATGAGGTATGACCGTTTACAAAACAGGTTTGAATTATAAGATTTTTCTCTTTTTGTAATTGACATATTCTCGTGTTTACACTGCGCCGTACCCTTGTTCATAGGACCACTGTAATAATTCTAGAAGGACTCTCTCTATCTCAGATGGCCCTGAATACTAATTTCCCCTCTGAAAGCTTCACTACACAATTGTTCTACTAATGAGTCTACTGGTGGTTCAAAACAATCCTTCATAAACATAAAGTCTGCCCTGTGTTATTTCGCTGTTATTTCCTGTCATATCGGAACAGTGTTTGTATAATTGGAGTAAGAAGAGAGGCTTGATTTTAGTTTGGTTCACCAGCGATCAACCAGGTTATAAAATTAGGCAATGTTAGTCATGTGTTTGTGTTCCGGTTGTCTTTGGGTCAGTACGAAAAGCATCAAATGCTTCAAACGTTTCTCATTAATGTGGGCTTATGAATAGATTCCACTGCAATGCACACGTCATTTCCTGTCCTGCCTTCTGTGAGAAAGATCTGCTTCTCTGTCAGTCTCTCTACGCTTTGTCTGTTTCATCTGGTTGTCGTAAACTTATTCTCCTTCCAGTTGCACACGTACGGAGGTGCACAACACATCGCCTACAGGCATTGCACCTATACAGCACGCACACACCAGCCCAAATACTAGTAACACAACAGGCAGCCATCGTTTTCCTTTTAAATTATTACATTAATTAACATTCGGTGTCAATGGTCTTGCCAATGTAGAAATATATGGGTTAACTTCTCATTAGTGTGTGTATTTCTAATAATCACAGATCATATCGTCTTTTACTTGGCTTGGTACTAATGATATTATTCTCTGTTTCCCATAATCGCCACTAAAATAAATCCCACAACAAAGCAATGGCAAGCATAAACGTGCGCATACGCCACTGCCTAATGCGGACACGCGCATCACCATCAATGAACCCATCTGGAAATAAGCATGATGGGTTGCACACCACGCAGTGTTCGGCCAACCTCTGGTCCTCGCTGTTGTACGTTTCACGGCACTTCCTCTTCCACGGTTTGAACATGCACACCTATGTAAAGCCATCCCATGGATTGTGTCCTCTGAAGAAAGAAGCCACCTGCCACAGCTGCCTACGTAGCCACATGATTTATTCAGCCTAGCAGGACCTGAACATTAGCTAGTTTGCTTGAGTGCCTCAGGGCCACCACCACACTGCATTTTATTTCTTACTTTCGGCGGAAGGCCCAGCCACAATCGTCAGCAGACACTCAAGCTGCCTAGAAGAAGGCTGTCAGTACCCGGTCTCGGGCCCGATGGACTTGCTCGTCTGGGGGACTTAACAGCACGGCTGCCAGCTGTGTTTTGAGCATGGCATCCCCTCCATATGACCACCACTACTACTCTCAGTTGTGGCTGCTTGTGTGAAAGAGTGACAGGTGTCATTCCTGGATATAAAACTCGGACTCTCAATGCCCTCTAAGACGTGTGATGTCTGCTAGTAGGGCACAGTGCTATAGACATTCGGCTTTAGTTGTTATAAAGGGTAAGAGGCGATGTGCTCTTCCAAGAGGAATCAGGGGGTTACTGGTTCAAACCCCTATGTGGGCTGGTCTGTTAAACCGGAATCCTTAATTTTGCAATCACTTGGCTTTACTATCCCTCAAATGGAATTGCTCCCAAGGAAGACAGGCTGGGTTTTGGCACTTCCCAGAGGGACCCACCAGTCTGTTCATCGCAAGACCTTTTCGCTGTTGAGCTTTACCCATACATGAAGGAACATGCATCCTCAAGGAAACCAACCAGAGTCAGAATATAGAGAAGATTAACTTTTCTCGAGGCATCCAGGATATTTATTATGTAATGTGTCGGTATATCTAAGGATATTGATGATGAACCAACTTAATCACAGTCTGGTATTTCTATTTGTTTCTATGATCTCCGATAATGAGGGGACTGGCTGGCGACATCCGTCAAGATTAAACCCAGGGGAATATCATCTAATGCACTCTCAGCCCCCCCAGGAATCCCTTTGTCAAGTAGATTTATTGATCTATACCTATTTGATTCTGCGAGACGATGGGGAGATCTGGCACATCAACATATTAGGATAAGAAACACACTGTGGGCAAAGCAAAACAGCAGAGAGTTTCAGCGGATTTAGAGTGTGTTCTACACCTTCAGGTGTTACACACACCGTACAGAGAAAGCCTGGACCATATCCTCAGGAATGCTGACAAAGTATGTAACTCCCCTGACGCGCCGAACTGATCCATTGATTCTCACCCATTGTGGGTCTATCTCTCCCCCTTGATCATTTTTGTGCTCCTATTTGATCCTGCCTGATCTCGTTAGGCTTGAGTAGTTGAAGGCAGGGATAAGGATTTCCGTTTGAATGAAGAGCAACTAGTGAACGCTGCCAGACCGCTTGTATACAAGCTAGCAAGCCGGGTTATGATGGCCTGTTCCTCATTCGCAGGGAAGACCTCTTATCTTATCTATATAATCACTTCTGAATAATCAGCTTCTATGGCTCCAGAGCTCTTGCATTACCCCTGCTGGTTCGGATCATTGGGTGCTTTGAGTCACAGTGGAATGTGAATCAGCCATTGAATCTCTTACTAAAACGTACATATTTCCCAATGGGCTGCATGACCATCTTGAGCAGCAATGATACCTATGGGAGACTCCTTTTTGTTTGACTTAATTTCAGCTTGAACACATACTCTTGACAAACAAGCTACACAGCAAACTACACAAACTTGGCCTGACACCACTATGCAACTGGATTTTTGGACCTTCTTCTAACACACTGCCACACAACATGTCTGGATTGGCAAGCACGTTCCCCCACACTTGCCCATGAACCAACTGGTGCCCCTCAGGGGTTGCGTGCTCAGTCCACTTCTCTGCTACACACACTCTTCACTCACGACTTGCTGCCCCTCATCTCCAATGCAAACCTCATAGTGAAATTTTCTGACACAAACAGTACTTGGCCTCATCAACAGGAAAGGATGAGGACCTCATGCAAGGAGGGAGGCCGAGAGAGACTGTTAGAGGTGGACAAATAACTATGGACTGGTTCTTATTGGTTGCATTTTCTCCTTCTTTTTCCTCTCACACATTGTAGCTATAACTGGACTGGTGACAATATTTGAACTGCACTAGCACTATTGCACTTTTAGGGTTATTGTAATATATTAAATATATTTTAGTAGTATAGCATATGAGGGATCTATCTTTTATAGGTGGGTTGTGTATTGCTATCAGGTACTTGTATGCCAGCGTGTGGTGGTGATGCTCCAAACATAATTGTGTTGTAAACTTGCTGCTTGAATAAGGACATAATATAAATGAATCGAATCTACTCCAATTGGGAATGACACCTGGTGATACCAGGTGTGTATCCATACTTGTATCATTTGTAACAACTTGGTGGTTGAGAAGAGCTTCCTTCTTTCTCCGTAATGCGCTATATGGAAAGGAGATCAGTCTTAGTGGTTAGGCATCTTGCCTCCAGAGCTGGAATAGTTAAAGTTAAATGCTACACAGGTCATATTTTGTTAATCTCTGATGATTCTACAAAAAATCAATTTAAAACCCCTGTTGCCACTGTAGACCGGAGATTATTTTTTAAAATGCCTTATTTTTGCATTTAATGGGGGAATCCTGAGCGAACAATAAGATGAACTTGGCATAACTCCTCCTCACAAACAAACTTGCAAATGACATTGGAGACGACTTTTCTCCATATTCATAATTTATATTTAATTCCTTACCAGCAATATTGACCCAAATGGCAAACACATTTGCCAGATGGAGGCTCCTCCCCATCCAGCTGGGGTCTGTTATGAATCCGGAGAAAGAAAAAAGATCCATCCACATGATTGAGTTGGTGGAGTTGATTATGTGCTGAAGTGTTTCAGTTTCTTCTGTGAAACCTCTTGGTACCCTAACAACCAGGGCAAACCAGGACCACACCAGGGCAACCCGTAGCAATTTATTTATATTCATCCATCGAAAAAATCTTCACGGCTTCTACCCTGATGTCAACTGCCTGGGAGGGTAGCTCATCTGTGGGAGGTTAGCATAGGTGCTGACAAAAACTGCTTCTATCTGATACGGGAGTTGGCTTATACCAAAGCAAGCTAACTTTAGAGCTAGCGCATACTGCAGCTCGCTAATACAATTGGGGAGCGTACCTATGTTCCCCGGGTCCTATGTTCCCCAGATCCTATGTTCCCCGGGTCCTATGTTCCCCGCTTTGTATGTGACCGGGGAGCATAGGATAGCATAGCATACCCTGTGAGCGAATCTTTTTTTTCGTAGGATGGTAGGGGCAAGTACCACCTTTTTTGCCTCTGATTCGCCTGTGATTGGATTAGAATGGCTCTCCTCCGATTGGTTATGACTAGGGTTAGGTTTAGGGTTAACCCTAACCATAACCCTAAATCTGACCCTAACCCTTTGCACCCGGGGAACATAGGACCTGGGGAAAATGGGGATGACCCCCACAATTGCTAACTAATACAAGAGCTATCTAAAACTGCAGCTAGCTAACACAATAGCTATTTAATTATGCAGCTATCTAAAATAGTAGTTAACTAATCTACAGAATGAACCGGGGGAGAGTAAGTAGGCTAAACCTGTTAGTGTGTTAACCACGTATACAGGTTGTATTTGTTTGTTTATAGGGTACCATAAATATTGACAGTGGCAGAATCAGTGCCTGCTTTATTTAACACCAGTCCCTTATTGAACAGTGAGAGTTCAAACAATCAAGAAATTTACACATTTTAAAAGTTTTAAACAGGGCATATTGGAACAACTAGAAAAGCATCCAGCCATGATGGCACAACAACAAACAGACAGATAAAACAAAATAATAAACAATTTAGGTTTAACCAGGACATTGTGGAAAACCTGAAATATCTCGTGACATCTGTCAATCCAGGTCCCCTAGTTAATGTGGTCTATACACTACAGGTTGCTTTCTTCTGTGTTGCTTTGGAGTGCAAAAAGAGTAGCGCAGAGTCTTATCATATGTATAGTGGAATCTATAAATAAATATGATTCATACATGCAGTACGAACACATTGACAGCAGAACAGTGTTGGTGAATACATTAATATGTACATATAAAAATCTATACAGTAGTAGACTGAACATGAGCAGCAAAAGCAGGATGTAGTGAGGATGGTAGAAGTATATGGTGTTCTATAGGCTAACCGTATAGGTACATATACATATATTGCAGGTGTAAGTACAAGTAATGCTAAAAGTACGATTTTGACTACAGAATAAGATGATATGAAAGTAGTGAACACACTTTAGTTTAGACATGGATAGGAGTATGCATATGAATTCACTATAGGTGAGAAATATACAGTTTGGACAGCAGTACAAATGAATGCCAATGTTCAGGACCGCCTCAATGGTGCAGAGGCAGGAACCAGCGATGCGTTTGGCAGTTTCGATCACCCTTTGCAGTGCTTCCTGGTCCGAGACAGAGCAGTTGCCATACCATACCAACGGTGATGCTGGTAGTGAGGATGCTCTCGATGGTGCAGCAGTAGAGTCTGACAACACAGACGAACCTTCTTCAGCCTGACCGGGCCCTGATCACCGGGATCTCCTTAATGCAACACTTGCATACATTGTATTTCATCTGGAGTATCTTGTGGTTTGTTCTGGTTTCTCTGCTATTTTCTATTTCACTTTTGTCTTTTGAGATAATCATCTTATCAGTTGAGTACAGTGTGTGTGTGTGTGTGTGTGTGTGTGTGTGTGTGTGTGTGTGTGTGTGTGTGTGTGTGTGTGTGTGTGTGTGTGTGTGTGTGTGTGTGTATGAATGGTTATGGGCATGTGTGTTTGTGGGTGGCAGGGCTATCTAGAGTTCATCTTCAGTAGTAGGAGGAGCACCACTCCGTTTGTCTTGCTGGTGTGTGTATGAGCCTGTGGAGCAAGACAGCCAGACGTTCCTTGATATCCAGCCTGTGTTCTCCCTGCCCTGCTGGGACAGTGTCGACCCGTCGGGTCTTCGGGAATGCACCAGAGTGCATTGTGAGAGGAAGAGTTTTGGTGTGGATGTGAAAACCGTTTGACTCTAGAACAAGAGCATTAGGTAACACGTAAGGTTAAGCCAAGAAGAATCTCCTGTGGGCTTTTGTGTTTGTGTGCTGTGTGTCGTGTGTGTCTGTGGATGCTGTGTGGTCGTGACTCACAAAATGTGCATGTGTGTGTATTCGGTGTGTGTGGTGTGTGTGTGTGTGTGTGTGTGTGTGTGTGTGTGTGTGTGTGTGTGTGTGTGTGTGTGTGTGTGTGTGTGTGTGTGTGTGTGTGTGTGTCTGTGTGTGCGTCAAATTACCCATCCACTTTCTGAGAAATACTACCTGGCTACCTGCTAACATCGCAAACAAGCAAGTCATGTGACTTTATTCTGATGCCTTTAAGGAAGGGTCATAATCGACCGGCAGCAGAAAAACCAGCTCAGGACTTGTACAACTGATAGTTGCTGTTGTTGTGATTTGGTTGTCTGGTGCCCAGTGGAACAGCTCAGTGTTTTAATCCTTGGTCTAGCTATAGTATCGAACTAGATGCCCTCACCCCTCCCTGCACCTCAATGACCTATATCTGAGTTCACTGTTAATGGTTTTTGATAAAAGCATCAGATCGCAAAAAAAAAATCCAGCAAATAGTAGGTACTTATAATGCATTAGCTTACCTTATAGTCTGCGGCGGTTTGGTCTCTAATAAGCTTGCATTCCTTTAAGAGACACTTAATGTTCCCATTTCAATTCCCAAACAAACACAGCTAGAGTGCATGTGTAGTCGATTTGTTTAAGATCTATTTTGGCATAGTCAAATCATAACTGTTGTGCATTAGCGAGAATTCAGACAATTAGCCAGCCTCTTTTGAATATCTTCCATGCTTTCTGTTCGTTTCAAACTTTAAAAAAAAACAAGCCCTGAAGGAGGACGAAAACACCAACCGTGAATCATCACTGGATTTACAACATGAAAATGACCTGCCGAGATGGAGGGTCGAGGGATTGAGGAAGAGAGAGGAAGAGGAAGGGAAAGAGAGAGAGGGAGAAAGACAGATGAGGAGAGGGGGGGGGGGAGAGCAGAGGGAGAGGGGGAGGGGGTGAGGGAGAGAGGTAGAAGGAAGAAAGGGTGCTAGAGATGGAAGGATGGGGAGCAAGAGATGGAGGGAGGGAGGGAAGGAGCGAGGGAGAGAGAGGAGAGGTTAAACAAGCAAATAATCTCCCAACTGTCATTCTATTCAAGCGAGGGAGGAGAAAAAAAAAATCAATGGTGGAATGAATTTCAGGGGTGTGCTGAGTACAAGGTGTCCGTGGGTCATCATGCCGATGCATCCCGACTGTCACAACACGCTAATTGAGTCGGTTAGCCGAGATATACTCATGTTTGTTTACAAAACCTCCATTATGGACGGTACTGAATGCTGAATGGTATGAATTTTTATAACCTGTAGATCATTAAGCTATTTAAAAATAATGGATTTATGATGGCGTTGCGTGCAGCTTTTTTAATAAACATCATTAGATGAGGCGCACAGTCACTGCTTCCCCGGTTCCAACCGCTGTGGACTGAAAACAAACTGACGTGTAGTGTTGATGAGGCAAAAATGTATTCAGTGAAAACATAACAGGTTATAAACACCCGTGGTCCAATGCCGGTGTGGTAGAGTAAGGCATTAACACTCCCAGGGTTATGCGTTCGACTCCTGGGGCCGCCATAAGAATGTACACGAGAATTGTTTGGATTACATGCTCCTCGAAATTGCCCGTTATTATACTCTTTTACAATTTTCCGTCATTTAGGAGAAATATTCAGCCATTGCCATCTGCAGTGAATTCAGATATATGTCATGAAAAGCAGTTATGAGCTATGGACACCTTACTTTAGGGTCTGATGTGATGTTAATTTCCTCTACTACCTAATTTGACCACACAAAATTAAAGCTTACATTATTACCTCATTGGACCAAACATTCATAAGTGCTATCAACAGTTCGGACTAGTTTCTGCTCCTACACGTAGGCAGGTCAACACAACACTGTGTACAGCTTCATGGCTCTGAGATAAACCCGAGCCTATAGGTGTGGCTTCTTTATCATTCAAAGACAGACTGAAGGTGTACGGTACCTGGGTCCGGCAGATGCTTTCTTGAACCATCTCAAGAATGCATGTCCGTTTACATTTACATTTAGTGGATTGAACCAAACTGTCCAACCCGTTTTTATCCACACCAACAGCGGTTTCAGCCATGCAGGCCTACAGCTAGCCCCTGGAGCAGTGAGGGCAGTTAGCTTGTCGTGAGACAATAGCTTTATTAACCTAGCGGCTATCTTGGTGCTCAACACTAGCAGGGTGAAGGAACTGAATATGGAATTCTGCATTCTGTATCATCAACCCGCTAGCGATCCAAGATGGCAGTTCACGTTAATTTGTTAGATGGCTGGCTTCTGTTGGGTTCCCCTAGCAGATGATTCTCTCAGTTCTGCTTCAGTACAGACAAGTACACCAGAGTTAGAGCAGTACCACAGCCTTATAAGAAACACACACACACACACACACACACACACACACACACACACACACACACACACACACACACACACACACACACTCATCATACAATGTTAGATGAATACTCATGCACACACACGCAAACACAGACACACAAACACACGCACACATACACAGTTAAAACACACAATCAAAAACACTCATCAATACAAACACAAATACACACAAAATGAAAACCGCTGACTCAGAGAAACACACACACACACTCACACCCGACCATAGGGTGATAGCGGTATCTATATGGTGTGCATAGTAAAGATTAAACCAAAACAAATGGGATAAGCAGAGGAAAACAAGCACCCCCTCACTCTCCCCCTCCCTCTCCCTCCCTCCCTCCTCCCTCCTCCTCCCTCCTCCCTCCCTCCTCCCTCAACAATGTTCCCTCCCCCGTTATCCCCCCCCCCTGACCCGATAAAGAGCTCAGGCTAGCTCTGTGTCTGATACCACAGGACCTAAGGTATGCTAACGCGACGTGCTCCTCAGGAAAACCCATGGAAATGCTGATGTATGAACAGTGTAATGCAACCCCCTGCCACTTTATCACATCTCCGACTGTAATAGAACGGGAGGGGGGCCAGGGGGCACGGGGTTCAGGCAAATCCATTTCAGATTTATGACCCCGCACAACCTTTATTTATAAAGGCGTCTACCTGCTATCTGTGGGATATCGCCTTCTTTTGCATTGTTTCTCTGTCTCTCTCTCTCTCCCTTGCTCTCTCTCTGTCCCTGTCTCTCTCTCTTTATCTCTCTCTCTTTATCTCCCTCAGTCTTGTGTATGCATGTGTGTGTGTGTGTCCTTGGATGTCTATGTATGAAAGCGAATGTACATATTCACAGCACCTGTTCAATAAAGGACAGTGCTGCTTTCATTTTACATAGCTGTAACATGGCATTGTATTTGATGTAACTGTTGAGTCGCCTTCACTGGTGGTGGTGGAGGGGGCGCCATATGTATTCTGCACCCCTTTTCGCCCTGTGATTATATGTTAAGGAATGAATTCCAACTGTTTTCACACACGGTTTAATGTCTTGTATCATCAACTTCTGGAAATCTGAATGCCAGAGTAAAATTAAACGCATTGTAAACACAAAATGCCCTTAATGTTGAGGGTTGTTTATTATTTCAAAAAGTACAAAGACAAAGATCTAGACATAATAAATTATTGAAGGAATAAGGTGTTTAATCATTTACCTTTTGATACCTGGCAGCCAAGTTAAGCTGAAAACAACATTCTAAAGCAAAATGCGCGCACGCACAAAAACATGTGCGTTGTTTATTCTATCCAACCTTGACGCCGAGTGTAACGTATTTGATTTTAATGAAATGTCTTTGTTGATATTAATGTTTGCCAAAACAGTAGAAAGAAGAGAAACAAACCTGTAATTTAATGAAGACCCCAGAGCTTTCATTTCAATGCTCATCATTACACGCTTATTTAAATATGAACAACAAAAGGATGGCTAGGTTGCAAAAACATCTCCAAACACCGTCCAACTGTCAACGCCAGCGCCAGACGGCTCGACGTTCACCTATCTTTTACCTCCGCTGTACATAAGCCGTGGGATTCTCAGCCGTCACCGACGGTGTGACCTGCGTTTGTCCTTCACATATTTGTGTATATAATTCCGTAGTATATCTACGAAAAAAAAGGGATATTCTCTCTGTGGTGCGCGGGGAACGATAAGATGAGCGAGCCGTCGCTATAAGCCAGAGTGGAGAAGATGTCACCCAGAGGCGGGAGAGAGGAAGCAGCCGAAGGAGGGGCAGGAAGAAAGGAAAACAGACATGTTTACGCAGAGGCAGAGACGATACAAAACAGAGAGATAGCGCTGCGATCAAAGAGGCGGCTCAGTGCTGTGACACATGCAAGGAACGCTTTTGCAACAACAATGGTGTTGGTTGTATTTTTAAGTAATTTCATTGATAACTTAAAAGAAGAGATGGGGGGGGGGGGGGGTTGGGATTGTCTTATGTCTCGAGTATACGTTGGATCACTGGCTGTGTCTGTTGTTTTGTTAAAATCACGTGTGGACAGGTTTCCTTATTTTTTTGGACATCTGTGGTTTAAATATTTTTCTTTTAGTCTTTTCTTTGTACAGCACATCCTTTTTAATAGTCTGTCAGAAAAAAGTTCAATTGGGTTTGCTAAAAGAATGTTTGGGAATAACAATCAATTTTCTTTGTATAGACGTCGCAACCAGGTGGCAGTGCGTTTCCAATCAGCCAATACTGCTCTATTAACAGACGTCTGATTTCTAATTAACAACAAAATGCCACGCTTCGAGTCTAGATAGATTAAAAAAAAAAACAGAACAAAAACCGCAATCTATCCAGACATTGGTTCTCTTGGAATGAAATCTCCGGAGTCGCATCATCGATTTCACCCGTAAAGCGTGAGATGAAATGGGCTATCGGCGAGAGATACACACTGTGATATGAAATAACAGAAGCGGGTGTGTGTTTTTATTCAGCCGTGGCTGTGTGTTTTAATGGCAGCTCGCTGCAGCAGGACGGTTCATCTCACCCTATATAACTTTCTCCCTCCACACCTTTCGGTTATTGTCCATCATCCTACGGGTCTGTCGAGCTGTCTGTCCACCTGTCATTCACTGAGTTCTTTGTACATTCGCCAGAAGATATTCACTAAGATTCTAATGGCCCTTTTCTGCAATTCTCCATCTGTGCTTCCTACACATGTTCTTTGTCAGTATATGACAGGCTATTAATATGTCGGTTGGTGAGCACCGTTTGGGTGAAGTGCTACTTGACCCTGGCGGCACTCCAGCGCTTGCCAAGCGCCGCCTGTCGCGCCCCCCCCCCACCCCCCCTCGCTGCTGCCTCTATCCTCTATCTGCCGGATCTCGCCGGAAGGGTCTCGAAGATCAGCCACGGTTTGAAATGGAAGAAGATAACTTCACAAGGGTGTCACTGCCGTGAAACCTGACGGGGGGGAAGCGGGAAGACGAGAAATGGCAGAAGGAAATGAAAACCGTGCGTTAAACGTGGCAGGAGTTGGAACAGGAAAAACTCCTCTGATATCTGCCCTGGAAAAAAATAAACAGGTGACGGTACCAGCGAGCACGGAAATAACATGAGATGGGATGACGGGTTGGTGCGCACTCCTGATGGAAGTTTACAAGTTTACTGAAGCTGTTCCTGAAATTTACAGAGGAAGGGAAGTTGCCTAACGAATTCATGGTTGTCGAACCGAAAGATGCGACGTGGCATTGAAGCGCCCTTCGTTCATTTTTATTGTTGTCATTTTCTTCATAATCCCAAAAGGATGTCATTCTGAAAGCATTTCTACGCATAAAACCTGGATCTCGACTTTACGTCCCGTCCATTAGCGGTTGGCTGGGGGTTTAATTATATAGCGCTGTTCCGTGGAAGTAAGCATCCCCCAAAACAAATCACGTTTACAGTCTCTCAGTTTTTTATCGCAACCCGACCATATGCCAGGTCATAGAGCCATCTTAGATACCCCACCTCGGTATAGGATGTTGTAGCAGCTTGACGCTTTGACGCCCATCCCAAAGTCGAGATGTTCTGTTTGGAAGAGGAGAACCTGTCCTGACTAGCTGTAGACATTATCAGACGGTTCAAGATACACGGAGAAACCAAACTATTCGGGGCGTCTGCCGACGATGCTATGCTCAGAAGAAATGTTTGTCAGACCGCCCATGGCGAAAAAAAAAAGGGATTGTGCTTTGTTTTTATACAGTGCAATTGAGCGTTTCCCTCACTTAAATGCACTCTGTTGTCCCCTCTGTCACACCTCCCAAGGGAAGGACGCCCCCCACTGTTCTAAGGGGATGCACAGTGTTATTGGAGCAGAGCCTTTGTTATTCAGCGGTGCCAACAGGTAAAGAGACGTCACACACACACGCACACACATACTGAGCCGCTTCCTTCACTTAGTTTGATATGCAACTTTTGTTTTTGTCCATTTACGATAGGGCTGATTAAAATGGACTAATACCACAAGTCTTATGATTGAGTGACTTAAAATACTAGTATTTATTAATAAGTTAACATTTCCTGCTAGTGTTCTAACAAGAGAAAATATGACATGAAAGTAATTCTGAGTAAAACTTTTCTTATTTGCACTTTGCACGATATATATACTTATCCTTTTTTTCTTCATCCGCCGTCTCAATAGAGAACATCAACAATGTACCCAATTACCCGGTCCTCTGAATGCTTTTTAAATGTCAAAACAACCTTTATGATATAAAGGAGTTGAAACTCAGTAATGGTCTGACCTTGGTAGACAAACTGGGAAACTAAAACCATATATATACCGCTTTGACTTGTCACATACTGCCAATATTTGGCAGTATGTGCCAGATTCGTACTGGTAGGGAGATTATTATTATAATGTGTGCCATGAAGTATAAAACGGAAAATAAGAATCATTGTTTCTTCATATTTCATCCCTAACTGCTTAAACGTTATCAACCAGGTTCTCAGATAAGTTAGTTGTGAAGCATTATTTCAACTTTATCAACTTTTCTTTTGAAAATGCATCCACTGCGTTATTAACACCCCACTATCAGTAGAAAGTGAATTGCTGAGGAGGCATCACTCAGCAGGGGTTTAAGGTGCCAACGAGAGGGAATGCTTCAGTGTTGAAGTCTCAAAAGCCAGGTCGATGGTCTACAATGGGAGGGTCTAGCTACAGTACGGGAGTCTCGAGGAGATGAGTCCCCCGTTGTCTCTCCAGCCTCCAGGAGATGTTTTTTTGGGTGAGGTGGGCAGTGGAGAGAGCGGCTACAGGGAGCTTCATGGCAGAGGGAGGGAACAAAAAGCCTGCTGGGGACAGTCTCCTTCGACCGTCTGCTGAAAGGACAGGCTTCTGAAAACTCTCATAAATAACATTTATCTCTCAACGCTGCATAGTGCAATGTTTAGGGGGTTTCGACTGCAGGCCAAAAGGTACCAAATACCTGTAGGTATCCTAGAGCATCTGCCTGTTTCTTATTGACATGTATCTAAACTCAGTGTTAGCTGGATAAAGATCGCCAACTGAGCCACTAAATAGTTAACATCGAAGGCCATCCGTCCATTCCACGACGTCTGCGTCCTCACATCAAACGATGACAGTATCCCTCATTAACCGACCAATCAGATCAGTTATCCACATGTTAACCACTTTGATCTCCTCTTGCAATCCATGCTGAGGGAATGCAACGTCCCACAGACCCACCTCGAGGGGAACCACGTCACCACCACGCAGACGCCTTATTTCAGTCCATCGGCCTGATGAATCACACTGATTGATTGGCGGGACCCCTTAATTAGCCCGTGTGGGTTTATTGACGGGTCCTCAAACATTCCAGAGCATGCCGTTGATAAGCTAAGACGCTGGTTCCCCTCCTCCTCCTCCTCCTCCTCCTCCCTCCTCCTCCTCCTCCTCCTCCTCCTCCTCCTCCCCTTGTTGCGCTCCCCGGGGGGTGCCTGCCCTGGGAGTACTGGAGCTGAAGACTCGCTCCGGAGTGACACGGCTCTGATGAATCCGACTTGTCAAAGAGGAGTGCTCCGACGGCGACGCAACAACATTGGCTCATGTTTTCTGAAGCCCCAATTAGCTCCTCAGAAAGAGACGGGGGCGAGGAGAGGAGGATGGAAGAGAGGGAAGGAAGAATTAAAGGAAAGGACATTTTTGGGAATGAAAAGCCAAATCTTCAGGAGGAGAATATATCAAGGGTAACATAGAAATTTCTGAAATTCGTAAAAAGAAATCCATATGGTAACACAGTGATTTTTTTTCAGGGTTGCAAAGCAAATGTTAAAACCAATTGATGATGGTACGATCCCTGTAAAAGTCCATTTCCCTGCACTATTTCAAACCCAGACTCTTGGGCAAGTCCTGGGCTGCATTCTCCGTCTTAGTCACTATATCAAATTCATATGGAAAGCAGACACTCTCCCCGGCTGCTTATGAATTCAATAAAGTAGGCCGTAGACAAATCTTCTTTGAACATCAGTGTATGTGTCTGCTATCTGGCTTCACGTCACTTGACCAGGAAAGGGGCAGAGCGGGGTGGCTGTTAGATTTGTAATTCTCGCCGTGTTTGAGGCGATAAAACAGAGGAGCATTGCGCAGATGAGATTGGACTTGGATGTGTTCCGGAGAGAAAGCGCACACGTGTCCCTGGTGGCGAAGCGGGAGAGCAGCAGTTTATTGAGGACAGAGTGTCCCTGCCTCTGTCATGAATCACCCTGACCAGAGGATCTCCTCTGGAGTGCTACAGGCACTGTGGCTCTCTCTCTCTCCCTCGCTTTCTTTTCGCCTCTCTTTATAGCTATCTCTCTCTCTCTGATTCTCACTGTCTCTCTCTCTCTCTCTCTCTCTCTCTCTCTCTCTCTCTCTCTCTCTCTCTCTGATTCTCTCTGTCTCTCTCTGTCTGTCTCTGTCTGCTGTCTGTTCTGTCTCTCTTCTGTCTCTCTCTCTGTCTCGATTCTCTCTGTCTGTCTCTCTCTGTCTCTGTCTCTGTCTCTGTCTCTCTCTCTGTCTCTCTCTCTCTCTCTCTCTGTCTCTCTCTCTCTCTCTCTCTCTCTCTCTCTCTGTCTCTCTCTCTCTCTCTGTCTCTGTCTCTGTCTCTGTCTCTTCCAATCTGTCTCCGTCACTTCCTCTCTTTCTTCCTCCCTATATATGTGTTTGATGAGATCTAGTTAATCTGAAGTCCTCTACCAACATTTGATTTTATTTGGAGTTATCAGTAAAACAGCTACACCAGGAGTACCCACCAAAGAGAGTAAGCTGTTCACTGATCATGAAAATGATGTCAAGATGAAGCCTTGACCATGCAAACCAACAATTGAACACCATCATTTAAAAGAGGAATCTAAAAATGAATTGTGCAAAATAGAAAATCTAATGTTAAGCCTCCATTATTCAGATGGCAATGACTGTTGCTTGCCAAGGAGGGCCAGATACACACTGATGCAAATTGAAAATTCAATCCGACCCTGAAACCCTGAACCCAAGAACTGATTGGGATTTCACAGACAGGTTTTGCATTTTCACGAGCACCCAGAGATGTGAGAGAAAGTTGCAAACGCAGAATAAACTTCCTGTTCTGTGGTTTTCCACAACTTCCCCTCTATATGTGTTATTCACACCACCTATCCACCCGATTCTTCGCTTGCCCCGACTCTCGTCTCCTCCCTCTCCTCTCTCTTATCTCTTTCTCATTCCCTCTCTGTCTCTCTTTTCCCCCTTCATCTGTTTGTCTTTCACTCTCTCATCCCCTGTTGTTTTTCAGTCGATTCCTCTCGATCACATTCTCTCTCTCACTGTCCTTTCTCAATATTTCTCTATTTAGATTTATTTTTGTCGATCTCTCTCTCTCTCTCTCTCTCTCTCTCTCTCTCTCTCTCTCTCTCTCTCTCTCTCTCTCTCTCTCTCTCTCTCTCTCTCTCTCTCTCTCTCCTCTCTCTCTCTCTCTCTCTCTCTCTCTCTCTCTCTCTCTCTCTCTCTCTCTCTCTCTCTCTCTCTCTCTCTCTCTCTCTCCTTGTCTCCCCTGTCATCATGGTTTTAAACCAGCTCATCTCCCAGCGACCCAGGCATCACGTGGGTTCTGGGGTTCCCATGCCCTGGCCGGGGACACCGTGTCCACTCTCTGGTCAGAACGCCCCATGTGTGTGATAGCACCTCATTAGTAGGCTTGTACCTTTAGTTGGCTGACCCAAAGTACTCACCACCCTCTTTCCCTTCGGCGCTAACATATTGTTTAAGGGTGACCTTTGACCTCAGCTTTCTCCAGGTCCAAGTAATAATTGGACGCTTCAGCAATGAACCCGGTGAGAAACATCATTGCCCAGTCGAAGTCTGTAAATGATTCAGTTAAATCGACAAAAAAACACCAACTCAGACTTGACAATACAAACCACAGAATATATAAAATAACACTTTTTCTAAATTTGGCCATCACAAATAGACATAATCCGACGAGGGGAAAACAATGCAGAGACGTAAAAAACCACGGCCGAGATAATGAAAACAGAGACAATAAACAATAAATGGCAGCCGAGAGAGGGAAAGAGATGGCCCACCTACACAACAATAATGGGTGCCAGACACACATCTGCTCTCGCCAAATTAGCCGACTGTCAAAGAGGTTAACAGGCTGAGCTTGGATTTATGTGTTGGTTTTTCATAATCTATCCCGTTTAGACAGGGTAATGTGTGTGTGTGTGTGTGTGTGTGTGTGTGTGTGTGTGTGTGTGTGTGTGTGTGTGTGTGTGTGTGTTGCCATGTGTGTGTCCTGCTGAGTGTAGGTGTGTGTGTTGTGTGTGTGTGTTGCTGCTGTGAGTTTGACCCAACCACTGCAGTTCTCCCGACTGAAAATAGGATTGAAATTACATTGCACAAAATAAATTGCAATATCAATGCTCAAATGAAAAATCTTTGAAAATAAATAAAATCCATTCACAACTTATAATAAACATGATAAAAACTCGTCATAATAAACACAATCAAAAGTGTTTTTCATCTGAATAAAAATGAGGTGGAGTGGATTGACAGACCACGATGAAAGAAGTATGAGTGTGTCTAGATGTATTATGTAAGAGCAGGCAACAGTTCTATCGGCGTGGTCCACCTGGATGGCCCTGTACGTGCTGGAGAGGATCCCCCTGCAAGCAAAAGCTTGTTTTATGTGGACCTTTATGTTGCATCACCAGCTCCACTGACCTGCTGGGTGTTCTCTTTCACTCACACACCAGACACACAGGACAGGACTGTTGTGAGGGAACCTCTACTTCCATCTGTTCTAATGCACACACACACAGGGGTGTGTGTGTGTGGGGGGGGGGGGGAGTGCCTGTGTATTTGTGTATCTGTATGAATATTTGTTTGGCTGCTTTTGCAAGGGTGTATGTTTGTGTGTGTCTGTGTGTGAACATGTGTGCGTGTCTGCGTGTGTGCATCTATATGTATGTGTGTGAGTGCCTGTGTATTTGTAAATCTGTATATGGGAATGTTTTTTTGAATGTTTTTGTGATGCTGTATTTTTTTGTGCGTTTGTGTTTGCATGTGTGTCTGTCTGTGAGCATGTGTGTGTATATGTGCATCTATATGTCTATGAGTGCCTGTGTATCTGTGCATCAATGTACGGGAAGGTTGAATAAGAATGTTTTGTATGTTTGTGTGTGTGTGTGTGTGTGTCTGTGTGTGAGCATGTGTGTGTGTTTGTTTAGAAATGTCTGCCTGAATGTTGGTCTGTGTGTGTGTGTGTGTGTGTGTGTGTGTGTGTGTGTGTGTGTGTGTGTGTGTGTGTGTGTGTGTGTGTGTGTGTGTGTGTGTGTGTGTGTGTGTGTGTTTGGAAATGTTTGCCTGAATGTTGGTGTGTGTTTTTGTGTGTCTGTGTGTGTGTATGTGCAGGAGTGTGTGTGTATGTGCACGTGGGCCTACGTCTCTATGTGTGTCTTAGTGTTCCTGATCTGTACAAAGTTAAAGTCTTTGTATTTGCCTGGATCTCTCTCTCTCTTTGAGTCAGTGTGTTTATGAAGATGATAATGACTATGAAGATGATGACATACCAGCTTTTTCTAAGAAACGAAAGCACACTTTATTAAAGTCAACAGTCTGAAGAATGCTAAAGTCCCAAGTTGACAAAGATAAAAAAAAATAGTTTCATAGCTTCTGCATCAACACTTTCTATCTCATCTTGGTTCTAAAATCGCTTACCTCACGACTCAAGCGACTCCAGAAAAAAACGCAAAAACACAGACAAATGTCTCTACATATCATCTTGCTTTCTCCAATTTCTCTGAACATTTGTTTGTTTTTCCCATCGGTCCAATTTGGAAAGATTACAACAATGGCCATCTTCTCTGTGAATGATTCGCAGAAAAGGAGCTGATTTTGCAAACCCTGATTTTCTCACAACGCGGGTACAAAGGAGAAGCTTCCTCTCTTCTGTTAGGAAATGGCTGAGCATGACTCTTCCGCTGTAAAACACAAGGCAGAACAACTTCATCAAGAAAAGGCCAGCGGTGCAAGGGCAGAGATCAATAAATACACACAATTTCATGAAACATACAGTAATTGAGTGATAATAAAAAAAATCCGGGACTTTCCAACAAATTATTTGGTTGCAGTTTGTGGGGTTGAAGGAGTAGCTTGCCATTAGAATTCCTTTCCAGGAATATTCCACTCGCAAGGGTAAATCAGTGGCTGTCAGAGCGAACCCACCGCTTTTGACAGAATGCTAAGTTAGTGAAAGAATCGTCATAAATTTTGGCGAGTGTGTTAGTCTGACTTGGAGGGTGGGATGCATATCTTTCTAAAGAATGACGTGCGGTGGTGAGTGAGGGTGACACCTGCCGTCTGTGGAGAGGTTTCTCTCGTGACAGTAATGACGTATAAAGTATATTATGAGGTAGTTGAAGCTGGTAGTGATGAAGGCTTTAGGTTTTCACAGCCATTTGACAGGTTGGGTTTGTTAATGCCTTGGGAATAATATTCTCCATCGTTGAATTGTCAATGTAAGACGGAAATAAATGAAGAGGATGATGAACACAATAGCGGATCCTTTTCTCTTATAGATTCAAATACTAAGAAGTAAAAAAAAAAGAGTAAATTGAGACAGTACGTCCCCAGGGAAATGTTTTAGGTCCTTAAAATGGAGTCTTCACATGCATTATAAACCTTTAAAATGGACGGAGCTCAACTGTTTAGGGTATCCAGCCAGACTTCTTATTGAGCTTTAATTATAAAGTATTATGTCCCTTGCTACAGTGGGGCGTCTACCCAGATCAACTCAGTATTCAGGAATTGAGCAGAAAACGAATTGGCAGTGAATTCAGAAACTTGACATTCAGGAGCAGGAAGAGGTTAGGGGTCATTTTACTCAAGGATGCAAGAGAGGCGATGGGGGTCAAACCCTGAGTTATTCGGCCGTGAGTCAAACCCAGAGGAAATACAACACTTCAACATGAGTGTGTCAGAGGGTGGTCCGAGCTTTGCACAAATAGTGAGGATGAAAGCAAATCCGCATTTCAGACGCTTTAACGCGACGTGTGCTCATGAATCATGTAACACCAGGTAAAACAGTGATGGGGGGGAGCCTGGCAGCGGTAACTGAGAGCGCCAGGCAAGGTTGTATGCTAATGTTGGGCCAGATTCGGACAGATTGACACCCGTGGCATCGCTTTGTTTCCAAATAAATTAAACGGGGGGGGTCAGGCCTGTGCGTCTGTGCTGTTTTTGACCTTGGCCCGTTTGTGATACAGTCGTCAGAAATCAATTAAGCATTGGTGGGTGGCTAAAATAAAATGCTTGATATTTGGACAAAGCAAGTTTGGCTTTGGCCAAGGCTTTCATCCTATTTGGTTTTGAAAAAGAAGCTGAAACAAAACTGAAAAACGTAATGCGTCGGTCGTTTAACTGCAAGAAAGATTTTGCACATGTTCACATGCAAAACGAATGGATAAACCGTTTAAAAGAGCTGTTGATCTTATTTAATAAATTAATAACAAAATGTAAGTCATGCCGTTAATGAGCTGGGTCTAGGTCCTTGATATTGATCCCTTGCTTTCCAATTAAAGCATATCAATCCCTTAAACCAAAACACCCCTCCCAGCGCCGCCACACACACACGCACGCACGCACGCACGCACGCCAGCGCACGCACGCACACACACACACACACACACACACACACACACACACACACACACACACACACACACACACACACACACACACACACACACACACACACACACACACACACACACACACACACACACACACACACAGCCCTGTATCATCATGCTGGAATCACAACGGAGGGACCTGTTATAATGTGTTCATGAAACAGCTTCATTGGCGAGAAATAAAAAAGGAATAATCGGATTGCTTCCATTAATGGTTTTGAAAAAAAACGTTATTTGTGTGGAGTCTGTGGAAAGAGAAGAAGAAATCAAAGCAGCTCACATCATAGCAGCTATAACGGCTCGATGCTGTGACAGGGGTTTTAAAACGTCGGGCTGAGGAAGGCTTACTGGGGAGAGCCGCCGCAGTAAGGCCCACGCGCTGGACCCAAAACCTTAATGTGAACCCAAAACCATTAGTTAAAAGACTCTAAATGATTTTTGATCCACCTCCCCCCACACATTGGAAACCAACGCTATAAGACAAATGCTCGTTTTCAGCCAATTCACCTCACTCCAGGGACTATTATGGTCTGTTACGGCCTGGCCAGGCGTTAATGTGTGATGGCAGCGGACGGTACGGGGATGCGCCTGGCACACGGACTGTTCTGGAGGGAGCCCATGAACGCTTTGTCATTGTTTATGTCCGTCACACACACACACACATACACACACACACACACACACACACACACACACACACACGGCATACATCCAAGCTGACGGCCTCCTGAACCCATCCGCCACCCACAGAAAACAACGCAGCCTTCATCTGGTTCATACAGGGAACCATCATCGCCATGGTGATTCCAAGCCCAAAAGAAAACCCCTTTCACCTAGGCAGCCCAACACCCCCGCCCCCATCTCGCCCCACAGCCAAGACCAAGCTAGCAATGGCGAAGCGTCATCCATTTCCATTAGCGGGTGGCGCTGGCTGCGCGCGGTGGCGGCGCCGTAGCGAGCTGGAGTGTGGGCCACTCAGCTGCGCTGCTAGGGTAATGAATGTCTGGACGAGCCAGACACGAGTGACACGACGGCCCGGCCAGATGAACACAGGTGAGGGATCGGTGCGGGGGAGACGATGACGGATCGAACCGGCTTACACGGCCATCAGCCCACAGATATTGATATATTTCACCTGTGGCTGCATCGACGTGAGGCTCTTCACTGGGAGCCAGACCTCCATGGGAGAGACACACACACACAACACACACACACACACACACAACACACACACACACACACACACACACACACACACACACACACACACACACACACACACACAAAAACAGTCTGTCTCTGTTGGGAGCAGAGGCCTTTAACCTGTAGCCAGGGCACTTCGGCGACCAACTGACATATTTGAACCTATTTTCGCTGTTTTTTCCCCCCATCAAGTCAGAGATACAACCATGGCTCGAGGGAGTTTCCTTTGAGCATTTGTCTAAGTTTTTTGCGCGTCAGTTGTCTTTGTAACGATTGTACTCCGTTCACATGAGTAGATACAGCTTAAGGTAGGTGAAATGTTGGATAAAATATGACTCAGGTGAAGGAATAGGTTTAAGGTTTCGCTAAGGATCTTTAGCACTCCAACGATTGGACATAAGTTAAACGCATTGAAATGAAACGGGATTGTGAAAAGTCTTAAGGTTCATGTGTTCACTTGAACCACTCACTGTGGTTGGCTTTCGGATAAACGTGACGGCTTAATGCAGCAGTGAGCGGACAGTTTACGTTTCCTTTCCCTGACTGCTGTTCACGCCATTCCCTCTTGAACAAACGATATCAAACTTAATTTGTTACCTGTGAACAATGTGTGATGTCGACTGCCGATCTGCTATTTTGGTTTTCAACCGGACAAAAAATAAAACTGCTTTTTGTATTGATGTATAACAAATGCACCCAAACGATGAGTCTTTCCAGATGTCCATTCGTCACCGAATATCTCACCAGACAGAACGGAAGGCCCTTCGGTGCCGGCGCGGACGCCCGTAAGAAAAAACCCACTACACAACCACGGCGAATTTATCAATCAACCATGTCTGAAAAACTCAACCGTCTCTCTTCGTTTGGTGGGCAAAATGATTCATTTTGAGTGATTGCAGAGAAAATGTACAAAAAATTGAAGGAAATGTGGCGTTATGGTTTTTGGGCAGAAGTGATAGGTGCAGCTAGAAAAAAAAGAAAAATGTTACTCCGTAAAAAAAAGTGGCATGAACTGAAGGAAAATGTGCCTTTTTCTGTCATTATATTTTTGGGCTTTGCTTGTTGGTCATTCCACTGACGCTGTGTGGCTGAGAACTGAACTCAGTTGGCTATCATTCAGAAGTTGGCGGCTGGAACACAAAAGCACAGAAGGGAGGTTATGGACCAGGGTTGGTAGGGTACCTTAACACCGGAATAAGAACGTCCTGTGAGGTCTTACAGTCTGTCCTGAGATCTGCCCGACCTTTACTGACACTCTCACACACACACACACACACACACACACACACACACACACACACACAGCACACACAGCACACACCACACACGCACACGCACACACACACACACACACACACACACACACACACACACACACACACACACACACACACACACACACACACAAGCACACGCACACACACAAGCACACACACACACACATTCAAACACAGACAGGTTGGAAAGACACACACACACAGACATGCATGTTACGGTATCCTGTTTTTTTATGACATTATCTGAAATGACATTAAGAATTTCCCAACAACAGAATGCAAACCAGGCCGAGTTAAAGGGCTAATTATGTATCAACGTGTATCAATTATCAGCAATACCCTTACAATCTTTCATCAATTAACAATTTCCAGTTATTTAACAATTTCCTGTCAATTAACAATCTTGTTAAGAGGTAAATAGTCAGTATTGAGTGTTGGGAGTTGTACAAGTTATTCGGTCACACCTTGCCTTTCTCTTTCAGCTTCATTTCATGCCTGGGTGGACGAGGTTGATGGAGAGGGAGAGAGTGAGGGAGAGGGAGGGAGGGAGAGAGAGAGAGAGAGAGAGAGAGAGAGAGAGAGAGAGAGAGAGAGAGAGAGAGAGAGAGAGAGAGAGAGAGAGAGAGAGAGCAGAGAGAGAGAGAGAGAGAGAGAGAGAGAGAGAGAGAGAGAGAGAGAGAGAGAGAGAGGGAGAGAGAGAGGGAGAGAGAGAGAGGGGAGAGTGGGGGGGAGAGAATGGATAGAAAGAACATTGCGCATATATGAAAAGCAAAAAATGGTAGTGATGGAAGGACTAGAGAACAAAATAATACACAGACTGAGGGAGAACGAACAAGAGAGAGAGAGTTAGTACATACTGATGGGATAGAGAGAAAGAGACAGAGAACAAGAGAGGGAACATACAGTGAGGGAGAGAAATTGTGCTATAGAGGATGGAAGAGAGGATGCAGAGAGAAAAGGGAATGGAGGAGGAATAGAATAGAGATTGTGAGACAGAAGGAAGAAAGGAGAAGTGTTAGAGTGTGTGGGTGGCAGTGAGCAGAGTGTAGGGTTGTGCGTTTAATGAAAGAACAGGTCAGCCATGACAGATGCACCAGAGAAAAACACAGGGCTGCTTTTCAGCCACAAATTCTGCAAACTCTTTCTTCTCTTTCTGTTTTTACAGTGAATCTTCTTCTTACCTCTCTCTCTCTCTCTCTCTCTCTCTCTCTCTCTCTCTCTCTCTCTCTCTCTCTCTCTCTCCTCTCTCTCTCTCTCTCTCTCTCTCTCTCTCTTCCCCCCCCCCCCCCCCTTCCTCCTACCCCTGCCAGTATGTAGGGAGCTGGAAGCAAGAGGGGAGATATGTCGAGGGGAAAGAGGGAGAGAGAGACAGACACAGAGAGAGTGAAGAGAGAGAGAAAGTGATGGAGAGGGAGAAGGAAGGCAGAGGAGCAGATGGTGGTGAGTTATCAGACTTTATTTCTGGAGAGGTCTGTCTTTACGGCTCATATAGTGCCTTCATTACGAGCCATAGGGGAGAAGGAAGTCCTGGAAGGAGAGGGAGTCAGAGAGAGGGAGCTGAGATCTCCATTAGAGCCCAGCTAGGAGAAATATCTGTTCTCGCTATCACAACGAGATTACACTCATGCAAAATAGGGCAGGCATCAGTCGTATTGATGCCCATAATCATGCAAATGCAGAATGCCAATAATCATTCTAACAAGGGTTGGATAATCATGCTTAAAGTTCCTATCATATTGCTGCATTAGCATTCCCTTAACAATGATAATTATGCAAATAAGGATGTTCCTAACAATATATTATTTATTTAATTAATATTGCTGATATTACTGATTTCTAATTGTCATTTTAATAATAATTTATAATAAAATAATAACAACCTATGTTTAACAATAATAGCCATGCTATTATCAATTGTGCTTTTAATGCTTACAATAATGCAAGTTATAATGCTGGCAATACTGTTAAGAAAACTAACAATGATGCTTCTGTCATGTTTTCAAACTCTGGTCTTAATAATTTATGAGAAGGCACTGTTCTCCAGCTCCTCCGAGCTTTTCCACCCGTCGTCTTGTTGTTGTTGTCAATAAATGTGATCATCAACAGTAATCCACTCTCCATGGAGATGCAGTCGATTTTCCAATAGCAATTTTCTCCACTTATAATAGAGCTGGTGGAGCAGAGCAGGTCACTCTGTGATAGAAACATCAGTTTCATCGAATATAGGGGTCTACTGCCACGAGTGGGCTGAAGTAAACTCAGGACAATTAATACCAATGAAAAGTGTTGTCAACATTGCATGGGCATATGTTTTGTATGATGGTCAACATAGTAGCCAATGTTATTTCGTCACTATTACTGATATGAGACCCACATTTTTGCACAAAAAAGGGGTAAAATCCTATGTTTTTGCCATTTTCCCCAGAATATGTGATTTGTGAAGGTTCCACTCTGCTGCAAACGCAGACAGCATTCTTTTCGTGACGTCTGAGTGCCTAGACAGGCTTTCCCGAAACAACATACAAAGTAAGGTTTAAAACCGTTTAATGGGTCTGTCAAGAAAACCACTGCAATACTACATTCCAGAGTTGTAATACTGTATACATAGTGATAACATAATAGTATACATACAGCCACTCGGCTATGACCGTACGACAACTATGTCAATGACCTTTAAGGTCTGTTACACTCACAGCAGTTTCAATTCCTATTAATAATATTCTGTCCACAATGTTTAAAGACAATATTTTTGATGATATATACCTGGAGGTCATGTTTGAAGTATTAAGTGTTAGGCTACTTCAAAAAAACAATGTTGACTCAGTCTTCATTTATCACTTCTTCAGCTTAATATTTAAAGTGGTCAGAATCGCAAGGTCTCCATTTATCTTCAGCTCTCTGAAAAAAGCTGTATCATTAATAAGTGTAATTTAGCGATTCGCTCCTTTGAATCATCGTCATTTCCAAGGTTTATATGTTAAGTAAACATACGTGTGGAACCAAGGTTGGCAACGAGTGCTCCGTAATGTACTGTCAGCTCAAGAAAGGTATTAATAATACTGAAGAGCTTTTTAGACGTGTAACTGTATTAGGAAGGGATTACAGACTGTTTGGCTTCCCAGGCGATTATCGGGGGAACCCGGATGGCTTTCAAGTGCTGAAAACAGAATTTTTTTACTTGCATAAAAATCAATAGGTTAGCAAAATTTTGACAGAAATATATTGAGAGAAAAAATGAATAGGTGTATGTGTGTGTTTGTGTGTGTATTAATGTGTTTGTTTGTGCGTTTTTGTGTGTGTGTGTGTGTGTGTGTGTGTGTGTGTGTGTGTGTGTGTGTGTGTGTGTGTGTGTGTGTGTGTGTGTGTGTGTGTGTGTGTGTGTGTGTGTGTGTGTGTGTGTGTGTGTGGTTGTGCACATCCATAGATAAGTTTCTCAGCCTTTTTTAGGTTTGTATATATTAATATATTATATAGTATAAATGTTCTGGGTGCAGCGGTTAATTTCATCACATGCGTTATGAAGTAATCTAGGCCCATGTAGGTCAGTGCCCGATTCATTATGCACTTATAAAGTTTTTGCATAATTAATCATAATGAATGAGGAAACATTATGTCAGGTTGCGATGCCGTTTGAGAGTGCTTACGGAGGGGCCGCGGACGTCAGCAGGTCGCAACGTTCGCAACGAGACACGCAATTAAAACAACGTAGGGAGAAAAAAAAGCAGGGAAAGAGCAGCGATATCAAAATGAAAAGGTCGACGCTCGGAGAGACGAAAGAGGGAAAGGTCGCGGGTGGGGAGGAGGACGGAGAGGAACGTCGGAGCGCGCGCTGTCTGGACCGCTAAATGATTTAATGGTTTTAACGCAGAACACTAATCACGCAACGCCGGGTCATCTTCCTCCTTAACGCCTCACACTGCCGTGATCCTGAGCATGGATCACTCTTCTGTCAGCCCCTCCTCCCCCGCCCTGCCTACATGGGTCCCCCTATCTCTCTCGCTCTCTCTCGCTCTCTCTCGCTCTCTCTCGCTCTCTCTCTCTCTCTCTCTCTCTCTCTCTCTTTCGCTCTCTCTCTCTCGCGCTCTCTCTCTCGCGCTCTCTCTCTCTCTTTCGCTCTCTCTCTCTTTCACTCTCGCGCTCTCTCTCGCTCTCGCGTCTCTCTCTCTCTCTCTCTCTCTCGCTCTCGCTCTCGCTCTCGCTCTCGCTCTCTCGCTCTCTCCTCTCTCGCTCTCTCGCTCTCTCTCTCTCTCTCGCTCTCTCTCTCGCTCTCGTCTCTCTCTCTCTCTCGCTCTCTCGCTCTCTCTCTCTCTCTCGCTCTCGCTCTCGCTCTCGCTCTCGCTCTCGCTCTCTCTCTCTCTCTCTCTCTCTCTCTCTCTCTCAGTCTCTGGTATCTCTCCCCTTCTCGCTACATCTCTCTCTCTCGCTCTCTCGCTCTCTCTTTCTCTAAAGGCTATGTCTCTCTATCTCTCATTTGGCTCTATATTGTACTTTATCAGGACAAGGTTATGGTCTGCTGACCTTGGTATGGGTCATATGTGCATGTAATTCACTGATAAGCTTTTAACATAACTGCTAGAGTATAGAATTGTTCAGGTTTTTGAATCTACTATTCGTGAATCCCTATCATACACAGAGCATGCTGTACGCACATATACCGATTATTGATGTGTTCCATTAACTAAATATACTTTCAACACAATCTATGAAACACGATGCCTATCTGCCACATGTTGCACCCCTAAACGAAACACCTTCTGAAAATAACTTCATATTAATCTTTGATGTGAAGCTTATTAATGTGAAGCTTCTTCTTTCTAGAAAGGTTATTTTTCAATGGAGAAATGTGAAAGAGTAGCTAGCATCGGACTTGTCCTTCAGACTGGGTACGGAAACAGATCAGGGACACACTCGCTCGGAAAGCAGTACGACACAGATGTTGCCCGTTCTCCTTGAGAAGTTGCTGAAAGCAGAGCATCACGCTCGTCACCCCCACCCTCCACGAGAACACACCTGACACACAATGGGTTTATAAATATTACAGAGGCTATGTGTCTGTATTTAAAGGTATGTTTCAGGCATGTTTTGGGGTGCCTTAATATTCTTCAATATCATTTTTTCTTATAATACGATGACCTGAATGGAAGATAATTTGAACAAATCTCCTCATGCTGATATATTCAGCTGAATTAACTTTTAGTGAGACAAATTTCGGCATGTTTCACTGACCATCTCATGAGTGAATTACGCCAAATGGAAAATTGGATTTCCAACGCGTGCCGACGGTTGTGTTGACACAGTGATTCACAGTTGTCTGTAAGATTGCCCGCATTCTCCCTTCCAACGAAGTACCCGACAAATTCCAGATAGGGTTGGCCATGAAAACATCTGCTATCAGAAAGATAGCTTGCGCAGCAGATGTGTACGAGAGTGTTAGTGAGTTCTTATGTGTCTCTTAGCTTATTGAAATGGTGGCGAGAAATCTAAACCATTCACATTAATAGACCCATTGTCTAACTTGGCTTTCAATTTTCACTTTCCCTTCTGCTTCATTAGCTTAGAATTTAGTTGAATGGGCCAAGTTAGCTATTCATGGTTTGCTTAGGAAACAAAGTAAAGTTATTAGCTGAAATATACAATATATAAGCAGGATTTTACGTATACCAGGTTTTCAGATGTTTCAGCGAAACATATTACATTAAGATGTTCCTTTGTATATAGCAAATATATATGCACAGCATATGCATAAAAAATATCTGCAGATTCAATAACAAGATACATTTAAATGAATATTTTAAATTACATCATTTAGCAGATGTTTTTTTTGCAAAGCGTCTTCCAAAAATACAAAACATAGTTAAAATCTTTTTAAATTTTAAATGCACTGCACAACTTAATATTTTTATTGAGATCTGCATAAGAAACATTGAATAAGGTAGAAGGAAAGAGGGTTGTTTTGTCTTTTGTAGAAGAGACAACATCCATACAAAGGTTTTCGTGTCAAGGTGATCCTTTTAATTCCACTCCGGATGAATCCACACTCCACTCAATTTGATTTGACACAAATGCTCTGGATGCACTCCCAATTACGGGAGACCTGTCTAGCTCTTTAGCCACGCAGGCTTTTAAGCCTTGTGGCCCTTCTCCCCAAAGCAGAAGTACCTCACGTTGTACTCAACTTCGCTCACCGTTCAAGCATAAAACAGCTATCTAAGTAAACCTGATTCATTCTCAGCGGTGGTTAATCAAGTTTAGTCTCCTCGACGGCACTAAAAAACCGCCAACATGTAAGCAACATTAGAGCTAATGGATGGAATGGAACTACTTTGCTCGCTCCTGGAATATATTAAGTCGTCCTTGGTTGTCTTGATATGTGACTTGGTTCTGCCATTCCGTGTTAGGCGGCTTTGCATTACCGGTCTTACCTTTCAGAGAATAAGGGAAACCACAAAGCCTAATTCTCCAAACTTGCTATCTGAATCAATTATATAGCACTTTATGACATGTATTATTCATTTCATAACCAATAATCTAATCAATTACAAGATCCAATTGGATAGCTCTGTTGACAGCGTCATTCAATATATTTTCATTATATAAAAAAATCCAAACACAATTTGCACATTAAAATGTAATTCTGGTCAGCCCCTAAACATAATGCTTTTATCATAACTAATATGTACGATATATATCGCACGCAGACCATCTCCTTCAGAAACATCAAACATATCAACACCACAGACCTCTCCACCCTGATCAGCTCCTACCCCAGCCCTCCCCCAGCGTCCTCCCTGACTGACCTGGTGACTCACTACAATAACTGCCTCTCCTCTTCCCTCACCACCCTGGCCCCCCTGAAAACCCGCTCAGTCTCATTCACCCACACTGCTCCCTGATTCACTCCTCATCTGCACCAGCTCAAAGCCACTGGCCGTCGACTGGAGCGACTCTACAATAAGACTCAACTCACTGTACACCGCCTCACTGGTCGTCAACAATTTGTTCAACTAAGCAACCACAAGTCTGGGTGTTCAGGTGTCTCACTGGGTGTCCCCCAGGGGTCAGTCTTGGGTCCACTCCTGTTCACCACTTACCTCCTCCCGCTGGGCACACTCCTCCGTCATCATGGGATCCTTTTTCATTGCTACGCTGACGACACACAGGTCTACATCTCCACCAAACCCACCACTGCCATCCCCCCCACCTCCCCTCATCAACATGCCTGGAAGACATCCGGAGCTGGATGATGAGCAGGAACTTCCTGAAACTCAATGGATCCAAGACCGGAGGCCCTGCTCATCGGCTCCAAATCCAGCCCTCACCACAAATCACAACACACCCCAGCTCCACTCATAATCATCGATGGATTCCCAGTACCCTCTCTCCCTCCAAAGTCAAGAGCCTCTCGGCGTCATCCTTGGACAACACCACTCGTCATTCTCAACCCTATATTCACAACATCACCCGGGACTGCATTCTTCCAACCTCCGCAACCATCGCCCAGAACTCCGCCCATCACTGACCCCAATCCAGCACTGAAATCCTGGTTCACGTCATTTTGTCAACATCACACGCATAAGACTTACTGCAGAAACGCCCTCCTCACCGGACTCCCCCACCAAACTCATCAACAGACTGCAGATCATTCCAGAACTCAGCCGCCCGGATCATCACCCGCAACCAAATATCTATCTGACCACATCACCGCCTGTCTCATCCAACTTCACTGGCTCCAGTACAGTACTACACTGTATCCAATACGAAAACCCTACTCCTCACCTACAAAGCTCTCCACGACCTAGCCCCCAGTTACCTCTGCGACCTCCTCCAAGAATACACTCCCTCCCGCTCCCTCCGATCAAACTCTGATGGGCTACTATGTATCCCCACATCACGACTCATTACAATGGGTGCCCCGGTCATTCAGCTGTTCAGCACCCAGGCTCTGGAACTCCCTCCCCCCTCACATAAAACAGTCAGACACCATTACAACCATTACAACAAGTCACAACTCAAAACTCACCTGTTCAAACTCGCACACAACGTCTAACTGATCACTGTCTTGATTGTTTGTTTGATTTGTTTTTTGTTGTTTTCCACAATGTCTTGTTTTTAACGATCGATAATGATGGCACCTAAGGTGACCTTGGGTGCCATGAAAGGCACCTCTAAATTAAATGTATTATTATCATCATTAGTATTATTATTATTATTATTATTATTATTATTATTACTATTATTATTATTATTATTATTATTATTATTATTATTATTATTATTATTATTATTATTATTATTATTATTATATCATGTGTTTTTCATTCAATGCCTTTTGAGGGGCAAATAAACCTTTAATTATTATTTTTTGTTTTTTGCTGGCAAGTGAGACACAAAACAGTTTTCGAGAAACCAAAATACTTCCAGAACTTGACGACGTGAACTTGAGTCCTGACAATTTGTCAAAACAGCCAACGGTGGTGGCGGCCATGGCGGGCCAGGAGAATTAATGTTGCAGATGGACACCACCCTCTGTGTCGCAGAGGTCAGCGGTTTATCACACAGCGCCTAAATGAAGTTGCATTTAAGAAGCACTTACAAGACACCGTGGTGCGTCAGTGCCATCCATCGCTGTGATTTATTTGGCCATCACCTGTTTTCTTTGTGTGTTTTTTTTTTACCAAAGGCATCTGTGTCCCAAAAGGGGTGCTCTCCGACACTGTTTTGATTTCGGACAACAATGGAAGACCCAGAGGGTACTGGGTTAGATGTTGGACTCGACAAAAAGGTCCTGGGTTCGATCCCCAACATCTTCAGTCTAACTGTAGGCATCCTAGAGCAAGATAAGCCCCTAACCTCTTCGTGCTCCTTAATGACCTGCATCGGAATTCACTGTAAATCAGCATGGATAAAAGCATCCACTATATGACAAAAAAGTTAATATTATATCCGATATTTACAAGGCAGTCAATCCTCATGTATGTCAGAAACTGTATTATATTATATTGGCCTGACCCCAAGCCATCAAAGTGTAAAGTTAATTACCAGGAAACCTTAATGTTAGAACCATTCATCGAGCCATACACTTTCAATTAATCAGTACATCGACCAAAACCGAATCTCTTTAACATTTAAGGTGATCAAGGTTTTTTTGTCTGCTCTGTGACATTTTTCTCCTGGAGGAATCCAGGGATAGGCAGAACCCCTGCTGTACTTTGTAGTACAGCACATTGATTCAGGCTGGATCAATGTGCTGAGTAAACTCACCTCTGGTTAATAGCATCCGTCCTCCTAAGAAATGGCGGGAGCAAACACACAAGGCTGTGCTGTGTTGTCATAGTAACCGCCTGTCCATCTCTCGCTCGATCCATCTCTCTAGCTTTTTTTTCCAAGTCTCCCTTTTGGCACGACATTTGATAAAATGTAAAAATAATGGCCTAGGGATTGGTTGGAGTGTGTAGTGATGTGTACTGTGGTGTACTCAAACGCATTATGCATGAAGGCCATGGTGTTGAGAAAGTAAACTGCGAATCGGCCTCGTAGGCATTCTATTAAAATCGGGAAACCGAAAAGTCGATTTTGACACAGACCCCCAC
>OLKM01000709.1:178243-218243 GCA_900291075.1 Melanogrammus aeglefinus
TGGCTAGCACATCCATAACTACTACTGACTAATAGTCGTACCGTAGAGTGGTTGGATAATATTAGGAGGAGGGCAAGGGAAGGAATCGATCCCCGATGGCCTCGGCCTACCTGTGGGCATCCTTGAACAAGATTCCCCCTAACGCTGCTCCTTAATCACACGTAGGCTCGCTGAATCCACTGCAAGTGGCTTTTTTTGCCGCGAGGGTCCGACTAAATATCTAAAAGGTGCTCTCAGCAGCAGCCGTCCGATTGGCAGGACTGAAGTCATTTTTCTGACAGTGGGGATGGCATAATGAAAGAGCAAGCGGGTGTGTGATAGAGCTTCCTCCCCGGCGTGAGCGCATGTTGCCCCCCGCACAGCGCTTTGTGACTGGAGGACAGAACATTAAAGTGAGTTTGACAAGCCCCATGCCCTATGGGGTATCATCACTTATCACTGCTTAATGCCGCGCCATACATAATAGATCGGAGTTATGACAATGGGCCGTTATGCAGACTCTCTCTGGGCGATGGGATGGCGGGGTCCAGCAGTCGTGGTCAGGCCTCGACGACTGCTCGCACGCCAAGTTATAAATCAATGCTGTGTTATTATTCCAGAGAATGAAGAGTGTATTAGGAGGAGGTGACACCAGCGGGGTAGGGGACAGTGTTCATAGCATTTTCCAGAATGCATGCTTGGCTTATTTCCGTTTGAATTCATTCATGAGATCATAGGATCGTGAGGTTGTGATGCACGATGAAGGGGTTTTTGCTGTGCATTCATGGAATGCTTTTGGGGTATTGTGCCAGGCGGACTGCCAGGAAAAGCGATGTTTTCCGCTTGTTGCCTGCCTGTGCATGGATCTGAATTCAAGCTTAGTCAGCTTGCTAGGTATACTTTTATTTTCGCTCTAAGGGATGAGAAGCTTAAATCGGTTCAAGACTTTATTGACATCGGCTTTTGAAGTTCTAAACCAAGCTGGGTTGGTCGAATCCAAAAGTTTTTAAAAGAGTTGAATAGCATCGATCACAACATTTCAGGAACAGGAAGGCAATATTAGTTTTATTCTGTACATAATACATGTAATCATTTATCAGGCGCTTTTATCCAAGGCGACTTGCAAGTGAGGCTGAGAATAATCAAAGTTCAAAATCAATATTGGAGCAAAACGTGCTGCCTTTCAAACCCACAGGCGGAGAGAGAGTACTGACATGAAGAGGGCCTTGTCAGGATTCCGTTTTTGCAGGGATAGTTCAGGATCAGGTTTAGTATTCAGAGAAATATAACTTTATTAATCCCAGAGAGGAAAGTCAGGTGTTACAGCAGAAAGTACAGGACAGTTATAGATGTTTGAAACTTTTAATGAAACAAGAAATTAAACAAAATAAACAGAGAAAAATGTCTATGAATAACAATGTGTTTCTATTTATAAGATTAGTATTTTGTCTCCATGTTTTCATTTCTATTAATTTAGCCAACACTCCACAAGCCGGTCGAAACTGGTACTGGTTTCAAGTGCCCAGGTGTCTCTCTCTCTCCCTCAATTTCGTTTCCCCTTTGTGTCTCTCTCTCCAAAACACACGCTTTTATTGAACAGCTGGCAGTGATGATATCGAAACACGTCAGTTGCCACGGGAATCAAGCCTGTGACCTTTTGGTGACTAAAGCACAAAAGGTCATCCTTTCTCTCTGCTCCACGTGTCATCAGGAACACATGAGCCAGGGCCTCCTCTGTCTCTGGGTTCGCTCCAGCCCGCCCGGCCGAACAGAACACATGAAGGACTGGAAAAGGGGAAAGAGGATGTAGAGGAAGAGACTAGAATTCAAATCATAATCCTTATTTAAATAATTAGTTGGATTGACAACTAAAAACACAGTTTATATGTGTTAAAGTATGATGCTGTAATGCGTTTATTATCCCCTGTTGAAGTGGAATGGATTGGTGATTTGAGCTTCTGCGTTTGAGTTAGATACATATTGTTTTCCTCTCAGCGTCTCAAGGTTTTAAGATTGACTGCAAGATCCAAGTAGTATTGTTGCGCAAGACATTAAAACTAACAAGACACCAAGACGGTACGACACTTAAGCTACAAGAGGATTAAGGAAGAGATTTAACCTTCAAAATACTTAAGCTAAAAGACTCCAAAATGACAAGACACAAAGGCTAAAGGAAGTTGAGGGTGCGTTCATACCAACCATTTAGTTAGATCGGTGCGGTATTTGACAAATAAAAATAAAAAGTATTAATCGAGAACATACAAAAGATACAAGGTGTTAGATTTCAGCTTATTTCTAAACTGTTCGGACAGACTCTGCGTTGTGTATTTTCAGTCGTAGTAGTAATTCTTGAAGTCGAAATCAAAACAGCTTGACAGGTTGGAGTAGAGGGTTGAATAGATGGTTTATTCCAGGATGTACAGCGAGATACAGACTTAGGTTGAATAATCTATAGTGGACCCGGTGGTCGATGACTTGTTCCTTGGCTGTCGAAACCCTCTACTCGTCGAACCAAAGGGTTGGGGCGAGTATAATACAAAAAGGGGATGGATAAAAACACGTGAACAGACGCACTCTCAGCCTTGATAAGGTATCTGGCCCTGGCTATGTCCCGGAGGGCCAGGTTGGTTCGACCTACCCTGACACATAACATGGCAGAATGTTGGGGATAACACCTTGTATCAGTATGAGAGGCCCTGGCCTGTTCCTAGACTAGAAATGTGAACAATAAGAGAGACACTAAAATACACCAACATTCTACAAAGGAAACAAAGTCATGTTACAACTCATTGAAACTACAAGCCAAATGCCGTTCTGCTAAAGGGACAAGTCCCATCCCTGACACCAGTTTTAGTTGTAGTGTTTTGGTAATTGCTCTGAAGGGAATAGGAGGGAAGAGGCGGAGGGGCTTATTTTCGCTTATGTCTTGGGATATATTTTTTAGAGCCCATGTTGAATATTAATTGGAGCGTTTTCCTATTAACCTCCAGGGTCCCGATGAGGATGTCGTTAACTGTTCTCCAATTACATCATACTCATTTTCCCAGGGTTTCCATTCTTGTCAGGTACAAGACACGGCGATCGCCAGACGACCAACGAAAATCAATGTTGTTGTTTCCCTGTTGTTTTGATATTAGTGCGTTAGCGGAGAACTCCCATCGTCAAGCATTAAGGAAAATGTCAGTCAAGGGTTTTATTCACTTCTAATGGATCGGGGTGAGTGGAAATTAATTACAGCCTAACACAACCGCTGGCGATATCTTTTTACAACACTGTTTGCGACGTTGACTTTCAGCTTTCGATTTTTGCTCTTGGTTTTTGTCACTTGGAGCGGCTGACAAGCTTGAATTTGGATGTAGCATGCCTGTTTGTGTCAACACCGCCCTCCAATTCAAATCTGTTTGATATTTCTCCTAGCTTTTAAATTTATTGGGCACTTTGATGGATAAGTGATCATTTGTCATTCTAGAAGTGAGTTGTTTTGTTAATTTATTAAGAGGAATTGTTATTCTCAATGAAGTGTTGTTCAGTTTGAGCCAGCTCCGTACTTAAATTGAGAACAGATTGTAGACAGGAAGTGACATGAAATAAATCCCCCCACATTTCCTCCTGGCTGTGGAGATGGTTGAAATGTTTGGGGGAGGGAACTTCTATCAACAACAATCCTACTGCTGTAGCCTTCAGAAGCGGGTTCATGTTAGGTAAAACTGTTGCAAACTTGTTTATCTGTTTGTATTGATGTAAATACTTTCTACAATGCATTTTTATTTTTGCTTTGCCTTTCTTTTCTTTTACTTATATTTTTTATTTTATCATTTAATTTTATTGTATGACAATGTTTCTATGTGAAGCACTTTGAGTCTGCCTTGTGTATGGAAATTGCTATATAAAGAAAGTTGCCTTGCCTTGCCTATATGGTTTATCATGACCTATATACATCGAGTTAAATGGGCATAATCATGATCACGATTTTGGTGGTAAATGAGTTTCTATTTTAACAATGTATTTGAGGCCTACCTTGTTCGAAACATGATACATGGCACACACATTTATTTTACTGGTCGCTTTCTATTTGTGTAGAAAGCTTCAAGTACAATGTAGAAGTCATTTTTCCATCATATTTAAATACTCACAAACAGATCCAACTGTTCTCACACAGGCCTGTTCTTTTGCATACAATCATTAGGGGGGAACTAGCAATTGCTTGCAACGCCCCAACCATGAACCACACCAGCCCTTGTATTGTTTATTATAATTATTAGCGCTTTAATGAGCGTGTATTTCATGCAGTTGGGCACTGGAGTTGATTATATGACCAGCGTGTCACTAAAGTATTTGGTAAATGATGGCCAGTGATCGCAGAAGTGCCCTCCTCTGTGGGCCCTTTGGGCGTTTCATCGTATCCATAAATATTGAAGATGCTTTTATTTTTTGTTGCGGTGCGCGAGGGCCATTTGTTGAGGTGGGGTCTAATGATTGGTGTATTGACACTGTTCAAACTGATTTAGTGTTTGAAGAAGAGCTGAGCTGGTGTTTACACACAGATAAGTTGCTAATGATGGGCCACTTGATTGATAATGTGTGTGTGCGTGTGAGTGTGTTTGTGTGTGGGCGTGTGTGTGATTGTGTGTGTGTGTGTGTGTGTGTGTGTGTGTGTGTGTGTTGTGTGTGTGTGTGTGTGTGTGTGTGGTGTGTGTGTGTGGTGTGTGTGTGTGTGGTGTGTGTGTGTGTGTGTGTGTGGGCGTGTGTGTGTGTGTGTGCACGCTTTTCTCAGCTAAGCAGTTTAACCACAACTTCCAACCAGCAATTAGTTGTTTACAATAAATGGATACGTAAACAACATTTAATCGGCTTTGTGACGTTATTTACATATTTTGACGCTTTGTCTTTCGAACGCTCTCTGGAAAGAATCAAGTCGACGGTAAATTAGTTCTGTGAGTTTCTGGGGCCCGGCGGCTGTGACTGTCAGAAATAATGGGATTGCTACACTTCGGACCGGTTGGTTGTGGGTACGTCTGACTGGGAAGGATAGATTGTGGAAAGGAAGGAGGTGTTGGGTTCAGGGCCAAACAGTGTCAGCAGCTGACAGCAGCGACCTGTGTTCTTATTTTGGCTTACAGCTACACGGGGGGTAAGACGGGAGCCATGACATCTTGACAATCCCCAGGGAAGGGGTCCAACTCTAAAACATGTCCTTGTTGTTTGTTGTTTACTTGTAGTTGTTGTACTGTGTTTTTCCTCCTCTCTTCCTTATTTTTCTTCCTCCAAATCTCTAATTTCTCAGCGTTTAACCCTTATCTCTCTACACATCTCAGTGTTCAAGTATCATACTCTCCACTCGGTGCCATAACAGTCAACATGAGTATCTCTCTATTCCCTGTGTCTGTCCAGCTCTCTATCCATTCTCTCTCTCTTGTCCTGCGGCGGGGGGGGGGGGGGGAGAATTTTCCATTGTCTACCTAGGTTTCTCTTGATAGCTTATCGCTCTCTGTTCATTTCTGCCTCTATCCCTCATCTCTCTGTCCCAAGTGTGTCTCTCTCTCTCTCTCTCTCCACAGCTGTGTCTCTCTCTCATCCGGACGCGGTGTAAGTAGTGTGGGCGGAAGGGTGTTTTCCGTGGCGCTGGAACATAAATCCACAGCGTCGTTCCAGGCAAGGTCTTCGCCACTGCCGCCACCCCCTCATTCTTCATAATTTTCTCTTAGGTCAGCAGTCTGGGCTTCATAATTACACAGGCCTCAAGCCGGTGTGCGTGATATGATGTGGCCGGCGTGCTCTCGCTCTCTCGCTCTCCTGCTCTCTCCCACTCTTTCGCTCTCTCTCTCTCACTCTCTCTCCCTCTCTCTCCCTCTCTCGCTCTCCCTCTCTCGCTCTCTCTCTCCCACTCTCTCTCTCTCTCTCTCTCTCTCTCTCCCTCTCTCGCTCTCTCTCCCTCTCCCTCCCTCTCTCGCTCTCCCTCTCTCTAACTCCCTCTCTCGCTCTCTCCCACTCTCTCGCTCTCTCCCTCCCTCCCACTCTCCCTCACTCGCTCTCCTCCCTCTCTCTCCCTCTCTCGCTCTCTCCCTCCCTCTCCCTCTCTCCCTCCCTCCCGCTCTCTTGCTCTCCCTCCCTCTCTCTCTCTCACTCGCGCCCTCCTCTTGCTCTCCCTCCTCGTAGAGCTCAGTCTGTGGTCTGGGGCGCAGGAGTCATCCATCTGGGAGATCACAGACAGACAGACGGACACCTTGGTTCGCACTGCATAAAACATGGAACGGTGACACTGCAGACCAGCCCTGATGTATTGTGAGGGATCTGCATACATATGGTGTGTGTGTGTGTGTGTGTGTGTGTGTGTGTGTGTGTGTGTGTGTGTGTGTGGGTGTGTGTGTGTGTGTGTGGGTGTGGGTGTGTGGGTGTGGGTGTGGGTGTGGGTGTGTGTGTGTGTGTGTGTGGTGTGTGTGGTGTGGGTGTGTTACGGAAAGAATGCTTTTTAATACTGCATGCCTATAGTGGGATTAGGTTGGGACTGTGTCCTGTCGGTCTGTTTGATAGTACTCTTCTGAAGAAGCGATGACGTGCGTCTGTTCGTGATTGGCGAGTCCATTGGAAGTGTAGTCTGAGGAAAACAAATTCAATATTTTTGTTTTCTTCCGTGCCTTCTGAATATGTTACTATGCACCTGACGAAAACACACTTTGCATTAATAAACCTGCACGAGTTTACTTAAAATATAGGCTGTGCGTATTTGTTCTGCCCTGAATATGTTTTATATGTTAAAAGACACTTACATTGACTGTTGAAACGTTTTATTGTTGCAAAGGTATTGTGGAGCCTTTATTTTGAAAGCAACCTAGGTACAGGAAGCAGGAAGTAACAGTGTAAACAGTGAGAATCCTTGAGTAATCCTTTGTGTGTCTCCCTCAGAAAGCAATGACTGTAAGTGTTACCGTTCTTTACATGTTGAACAATTTATATTGATTTATATTGACAAGTTTACTGATATGTTTTCTAAGTTTGTAAGAAGGTAGCAGCGTAATGTGTTTGAGCCTGTAAGACAACTGTACCATCATATACTTATCAGTTATTTCATAGCAGTCCATCAAAGCATTTTCTGTATCTTTCTTTTCTAGTTTCAATCCGATTCAATGCTGTCATCCTGACTTACCTGCTGTTTAAGACGTCAATAAAAGAGCAAGCACGCTCACTTCCTGGCTCTTGAAAAGGAGTTTGGCTGACTGTTTATCTATGTCAACACTTTAGAAGTAAAACACATAGAGAGAAAAGTACAGTATTTCTAAATGCTCTTGCACATTGTGCATTATTTTAGTTATAGGCTATTTGCATTCTTATAAAAATAAGTGTATTTGAGGGCACAGAACCACTGTGTTTGCATTTTGATCCATTTGAATTGTGAGTTCCAGTGAATGGAGCAGCGAGGACAGAAGAGCGCATGTGGCCCTGCTTGGTGCAGCTCGTGACTTTCCCCGCGCCCTGTGCCCTTGGTTCATTAGTAATTACTCGCCTATTGAAATATTCATTTAGTATTTTTAACTAGCAGCCGTTAGAGCCTGTAGTTGTACTGTCAGGAAGGTCGAAGCCATTCAACAAATACGAGAGAGAGACACACAACACACACACACACACACACACACACACACACACACACACACATGCAGTTGTAATGCTAATGTATTTCAGACTGATTTAGCTTTGCTATAAAGCGCTGGGGGGTGTGGTGTATGTGTGTGTGAGTGTGTGGGGACATGTGCACGTAGGCATGCACACACATACACATTTCTACATGAGAGAAGATGAGTGTGTGCTTGTATGAATGCAGTAGTTATTCATTATTGTAGATATTGTGCTCTGCTGTGTGTTTGTGTGTGTCACTGCTTACTGCTTTGAGTATGTGTGTGTCATCGATTCATGTTTGTGTGTCACTGAGGATATAGTTGTGTATCCTGTGCACTTTTTTTGGTTTTCCTGTGTGACTAGATGAATGAGTGTGTGTGTGTGTGTGCGTTCCTTTGTATTTTCCTGTATCTGTGTGTGTGTGTGTGTGTGTGTGTGTGTGTGTGTGTGTGTGTGTGTGTGTGTGTGTGTGTGTGTGTGTGTGTGTGTGTGTGTGTGTGTGTTCATGATATATTCCTGTGTGTATCCCTCAATGTGTGTGTTCCTGGTTGTCAGAATGTGTGTTTGTGTCTCCCTTAGGGTGTGCATTTGTGTGTCTGTGTGTATGTGTGTCTGCTGATGTGTGTGTGTGTGTTCCTCAGTGTGAGTGCGTTTGGCGTTGTGTGTGTGTATGAGTTCCTGTGTGTGTGTGTGTGTTCCTTAGTGTGTGTGTGTGTGTGAGTGCGCATGCAGCCTGCAGTGATTAATGTGCGGTGTCTTGTCCCTGGCGGAGGGAGCGATAGCGCAGGGGGGCTGTGGCCTTTCTGCCTCCCGTTGTGTTCTCCTTGTCTGCTCTCTCCTGTTCCCTGGACTATCGCAACACACAACACCCGGCCCGCGTCCTTCACCACCACCACCAGCAGCAGCAGCGCACTTCATGACGAGAGGCACCGGGAAACGCTACACAATGGGACGGACGACGTGAGCGCGGGAGGAGCACATTAACACGACGGCGGCGGCTTGTTTTGTATTCTAGGCCCGCCGTTTACACCTGTGTATTATTTGGTCGTTCACTTTGGTCGTTCGTTTTATCCACAGCGGGACAGAAAGGCGTAGGGGGAAAGGCACCCTGTTCACGGCTGCCTGCGGGCTAGAAGGTAGACATTGGGAATCACCCCAGAAACGTTGAGCACTGTGACCGCTCAGCATTCCCTCTAAGTATAACAGCTGTCTATTATGTTATTATTTTTAAGAATTTGTTCATTGCTGCTTCTTATAGTTTGGTATATTGCATGTGTGCTATAATTTATTAACGCTCACAGACATGAAAACTAAGCATGCCACTCAATTGAGTGGCATCAGAGACAATGCAATATGCAATACCACGCAGGATATTTTAACTTTAGTTAAATATGGATTGAGAAAATGCATTTTTAGAGCTGTTTAATGTAAGTTGTCAATTATTATTTGTAATAGTTTTTTTGTTTAGTGAGGTTTTCTCATAAAAAATACGAGTTTAGACACTCTGTTAGTTAAAGCTGATTTAGCCAGATTAATCAAATGCCTTATACTTTATTTATAAGGCGTGTTTTGTTCAAAAACTGGAATACAAAGTGCTGAACAACGGAAATACCCCTAGAAGAACATTAACGTTTGGCATAGCAGTAATACACCTGAATCATTCATTTTAGAGGGAGAATTAAGCATTAAGCTACCTACTCCTTGATACGAAGCCTAAACTAAACACTTAGGTTGTAATTTATTGTTTAGATTAGATTAAATGGAGAGATTTTGTTCTTCTGGCAGACTACATTAATTCTGCTTTTGTTATCTTTTGTCTTTTTTTTTATTAAATGTATAAATAGGTTATAACTGTCAACGTCATCTCCTCCTCTATGGAAATAGTAGAAGATGGTTTGTCTGTCGACAGACCTCTATGTAAATCAGACTTTGAAGTTTTAAATGCAGTGAGGACTAAAAGGACTGAAGCCATATCGTCTTCATCCGTCATGTGACCCCTTTTAATGCTGGCCTGCCTAATCATTCATTCGCTCAGTAAACATCCCATGGGACATTATTCAACTCTTTATTTCAATAATGATTTATTTAAAGGTGTGAAACTACATATTAGATGTTAGAAGATATAGAATAGTATAGAATAGTATGGATCTTTCTTATTCACAAAAAATACATTTATTATGGAGATCTATTCAATATATGTACAACTCTATCAAAATCTGTTTTTTTTCTTTTATCACATATTCCATTTTTAACCAAATATATTTATGTATTCCAGTTAACACAGTGTAGAAGATATGGATGATCAATGTGGGCTTTTGCACATACATGCACACATATAACATGCTCTCCTAGTCTCTGACATTAACTTGAAACGGGTTGAACCAGCTGGCGTCGGAGTGCCTGCACTCAGCATGTGCAGTTCAGCTCAGTTTCCTTCCCAGTAACCGAGCTGAGAGCCTCTACGACACACACACACACACACACACACACACACACACACACACACACACACACACACACACACACACACACACACACACACACACACACACACAGTCTTACAACAGCTGTTGTTTGGAACTGTTTACCCAACTCTTATCACAAACACCCTGAATCTGAACCGTAACCCCTTTGTCTGAGATGAAGAGTTGGTCTGCCCAATGAGTGTGCACGTTCCCAATGACTGTGCACGGGCACAATGGGTGTGCACGTGCACATTGGGGACATGCCCAGGGTGAGGTAGACGACCTAATGACGCTCAAAAGAGCGTATCCCGTCGGCGGAAGCATCGTTGGCTGGTTCCCCATCTGGGCCGTCCTACTGTGCTGAATGTCCGTCTGCTGACATTGATTGATTACATTCCTTGTTTGCTCGAGCATCCCGGTAAACGCCTCACTAGCCAAGATATAAGTTTGAGCGCTGAGAGTTATGTAGATGTAGCAGGGTGGAGAGCTGGTACCCCTTCTGTCTCTGTCGGTTCCCCGGTCTCCGAGCGGCAAAGTGCTCTCCGAGGAGCACCCGGGAAGATTTATGATTTACTCTCATTTAGCTCCACGCTCGAATCCAAAGAGACCACAGGTAAGACGCTGTATCGGGGTTCGAACCCAGAAAACGATGGCGTAGAGCCAAGCACCCTAAATCACACTTTCAAAATGAATGACCTTTTTATTTTTTTAGATACTTATTAATGACTAGTCTACTTGCCGGTATACTGAGGCTACGGCTGTTTCAAACCCTCTCAGCTTGAAGTCCAACATTCTCCCCGCTCGACTCTCCCGTCCCTGGGAGAGGAGGTGCTATGAGGATCAGCCTCCCTGAGAAGGCTGCGGTGTGATCAGGCCCTCCGCCTCCCCCCTGCTGACAGGCATGTGTTCCCCACAGGGGGGCCCCCCCTCGCTGAGATCTGACACACCGAGACGCCGGGAGGAGGAGCTGCTCCCCAAAACGCTCTCCTCCTTCCCCCACCCACCCACCCCCGCGCTGGCTGCTTAACCCTGTTCCCCCTGACGCTCGGCTTCGCCATGGCAACTGTCCTGCTCAGAAGTCGCCCTCCGCTGCTTACTTCCCAGTGTGGAGGGAGACTCTGTTGCCAGTTTGGGACAGATTTGCCACCCAATCTGGCAACCCTGGCTGCAGAAAGGAATGGGCAGGAAATCTGTCCCAATCTGGCAACGCTGGAGGGGATGGGGGGGGGGGAGGGTGCTGGTTCACGCAGAGGCATACTCACCCCCCCTTCTCGTCTCCCTTCCGGAAGTCCAGCTGTGTTTATGTAGACTTTGAATGGCACACGCTTTCTCCAACCCTCCTCCACTGTTACAAGCCGTTCCATATCGACCCGAGGAGTGACATCACAAGTGGCTGTCGCCCTGGATGTACGAAGGATCGACCTGATTAGTGATGGCACAGATGTACACCGACGAAACATCATTAGTGACATCCCGAGTGGAAGGGGGTCCACCCAGATGTTTGATGGATCGCCCCTATTAGAAACATCACAAGTGGAAGTGTTGCACCCATGATGTTGATGAATTGACCCTATAGTGACATCACAAGAGGGAGCGTTATACCCAGATGTTTGATGAAGTGACCCTATAGTGACATCACCAGTGAACGTTTCCACCCTAATGTACGATGATAAATCATACCTAACAGTAGGTAGAGTTCACAGGGTAGGATGTTGATAGCATACAATTCGTTTCAAAATCAACAATATGCTGATGCCACAAGTGGGAGAGTCCAAGCGAATCGTCTGGAATATTATAACGACAATTTGAACATTTGGAACGGGCCCCTTTTACCAACTAATGCGTTGTGTCCACACGCACACGTATGATAGGCAAGATGGATCAACCCCACCAGCCTACTCAATGGACTGAACTTCCAAATGGACTTCCAAATGGAAGGCTGATTTACCCATCATGCATCTGGGTCGACACTCCATTACACTTCATGGTACGGTATTGGGGCAGATTTCGAAATTGGCTTGTAGCGGCTAATCCAAGTCACACCTGGTGGTCAAATTGGGAACGCTCTACACCTGCTGTTCTATTTTCCGTGCCTCCGTGAGACGCGCCTCATTGGCTACGCTCCAATATATATATATCTCCGTCTGTCAGGGGCGGCAGGCAAATCGTATGGAACGGGACCGATAGAGGGATAATTGTAGCACGGCCGCGGCATGACCTGATAGCTGGCAGGGAGTCGAAGGCGAGCCCCGATTAACAAGGAGGCAGACTAGCCCCGGAGTCACGGCACTCGGTGACGCTTAGCTTCACCGTGGGTAGCTAATTACGGGGCCCACGGCAGTCACGTAGTGAACAGTCTGGAGACAAGGACAGTCAGGGGTTGATGTATTCACCACCAGCGTGGCACAGCTGATCATTATTTACTGACTCAACCCCATTACCACGTTTTGCCGGACCCTTGCTGCCGTCAGGGTCCGAAAAGTACTGTTTGCTTTTTTTTTGTCCGTTGTTTCGTTTCGATCTTCATTCCCTTCTTCTTTTTTTTCCGTTTTGCCACGTCCCGCTGCAAATGAGATTAAGGTCTTAAACGAGTGACTAGGTGTTCATTAGCAGGGGTGTGCTGTAATAATTACACGCCATTTGTCAAATTGAATTAATTGATATGTCGTCGTTCAAGCTGGCGGAGTTAATGGCTTGGTTATTGTCCCGACCGTATCCCAACTGCACCCTGGGAAAATGGCACGTTGGTGTGATGTGCGTTAATAATATCAACCGCAGCTGTGCATCAGCGATGAGATTGCGATACCAATGTGACTGTGCATTCTTGTATGTGTGTTTGTGCATGTGGGTGTATATATGTGTGTGTGTGTGTGTGTGTGAGAGTGAGAGCATATGTGGGTGTGTGCATGTACGCATGCCTCAAAATATATTTGTGTGTGTGTGTGTGTGCGAGTGTGGAACTCTAAAACACGTTTTTTTTCTTTCCATAATTTCATATTCTTGCTGAAGATCTTCAGTCTCTCTTCTCTCTAATAATGACACAGATTCCTTCATCATCTTTCTGTCAAAACAGTTTGTCTCTCTCTCCTTACATACTGTGCAGTTTGCCTCTTGCATTATTCATTCTGTTTGCTGCCAGGGGGGGCGGTTGAGGGAGGGGGCCGGGGAGGGGCAGAGAAATCGAGGGGGTTCATGTTCCCAATGATGGCGTCTCTGATGTCGCCCCATTCCAGGGCCCTGTTTCCCTGTGTCCGCCACCCTACCCCGGGCCCTCCACCCCTAAAGACTCCCTCACCCCGCTGTCAGGCAGCCCCCCGCTCTCCCCGAAAAGCAGTAACAGCCGCTGTCGAGTCCTGCTCCCTAAGCGTGTGTGTATGCATGGTGGCAGCGGTGATCAGAAGCCCCCTTGGCGTAGCCCGGCCGCCTCTGCTCATCGGGATCCCCACCCAACTCGAGGGGCGCGACACTTCCAGTATCCATAATGGGAAGCACAATACATTGGGGGATGAGATATGGCTTGGCCGCTGGGCTAGCGCGGTGGTTTGTCGCGGAGACAACAGGCAGGGACAAAACAGCAGGGATACAGAGGATGCATGAGGAAGGCTTGGTTGAGTCTGAGCCATCCAAGAGGTCTTTATTTTTCTATTGTAGCCTTTCCGAGCGCATAGCTTCATCGAGCAGAAGGGTTTACACCCCAATGTCCTGCCGGGGATTGATTCGATTCTGTCTTATCTTGTGAGAGCTGCCGTGCTTAAAATAGTTGGTTAGTATGTAGTGGTATGAAGGCGGTTACATCAAAAGTAGGACACTTGATGAAAACGAAATGGTTTCCTTGAAGTGCCCGCAGGTTTTTTGCGGCTAAAGAGAATTATATCAAAAGAAAGTTTCCCGAAAGAAAGTTAAAATAGGCTAATCTGTAATACCGTACCATTATCTCCTGTGATACTGAAAAGACTACCTTAATGGCTATGGTTGTCCTGTTCTTTCATTTGTTTAATGTAATGTGTGGCCATTATGTGCTTAAGTCTGGATGCCAAGCCATTTTAAACTGGCAAACCTCCTCTTGCATTCAGGAGCCAATAGGCGGCTTATTGTCAATCACTGCGAGGGCATTGGCTATTCATCATGCCATATTCACCTTGTCTTTTTAAGCAGCCTATTGACAATTATCCATGAAAACATTATATAAAACACTGCAGCGTATAATAGGGTGTATTTTTCCAGTACAAATATGGAGAAAATAATTGGAGTGAGCAAGCGAGGCTATTTGTTTGGTTGGTTCTAGTTTAGTGTTACATAGACAGCACTACATTTTGTACAATAAACCACCGTTAGCACAGTACGCGCCTAACCTTTTGAAATTAAACGGGGAATGAATGCAAATAGCAGTCCATGATGAAATAATGAGAAATAATACGATATTGTCCACACAATGATAATTGTTCAAGGCCGCTGACAGCGTACACGGCAGGTAATCACAGGCAAACGAGCTTTCAGCATATTCAGTAGAAATATGAATCATTTCAAGCTTGCATCTGCAAGCAGGAGTTAGCATAGCACCAGGCTCAGGGTTTCTGAAATGCCAGGACAAGCATGTTTCAGTCTCCAGCTATACTTTATCACAAAGGTCATTATGCTATCACACTGCTAAGTGCATCGAAGCACTTTCATCATTAAGCATAGAGAGATGTTTAAAGGCTATTGTTTACTTTTATGGATGATTTGATATCTTTTTAAGTCATTCTGTGTGGAATGGGTGATATATTTAAAGGGCTAACGAGGGAGAAAATCTATCTGATTTGACTATGGGTGGACACTCACACGTGGGATGTCAGAAATGGATATCATTTTAATTGGCTCATATAAGCAGCTCATCAACCTTGGACCTGGTGGTAAACCAGGGGCTCTTTATGGTTTATGGATTGATTTGATACTGTCGCTCAAAGAAACACATTCAGTCACGCAGACTCTGCCCAAATCTGTCACATGACTAATTCAATGTATTCAACTGAACTCAACAATTTGTTGCATTAATTAAATCTGCTCCTGATAGCTGTGTTTGTCTCTGACTTTCTTTCCCAATCTTCTCCTCTATCTCTCTCAAACTCTTCTAATTTTCTCACATTCTTCTTAACTTCTGTGTCTCACACACACACACACACACACACACACACACACACACACACACACACACACACACACACACACACACACACACACACACACACACACATTAACCCATCTCTCTGTTCTGTGGCCTGTGACGTAGGAGCGACGGTGGGTGGGTGGGAGGTGTTGTGGGGGGGTCAGCGATAGAGTAGGGTCCCAGGGAAACCAACGCCGCCCCCTGTGGTAAGAAGCCTCTTCCAGATCCACAGGGAGGTCTCAAACTGTCAATTACCCCCCGCCTTGTGTCCCCCATACCCTGGGGGGGGGTATTAAGATCCCCACCCCCTGAGATCCTGAGATTGTATAAAGAGTATCTAATGGCATCTCATTGATTCTGTGAAAGTCATTCAATAACAGCGGGTCGTCCTGATGCCAGGATTCCAGCAAATCGCATTTAACTTTCTTATCTTTTTAAAGACGCAGGGACATTAGAGCTACAAAAATAATATAATCCATCCAGCACACGACCCGGAATTTAATCAATTACATCAATTAACTACCTACTGATAATATTGATCTCGGTTCACGAGTGGATACTTACATATTCCAGTCGAGATGGTAATGGGATATTAAAATGGGATTGGAGGGCATTTCTGTTGACCTTATCATTTTCTTTAACTGATTAAATCCAATCCCGGTTTTGGGTTAATTCAATTATGCATGGTAGAGAAGACTCTCTCTGTGGCTCTCTCTCTTGTTTTCACCCTCTCCCTCTCTCTCACTCTCACTCTCTCTCTCGCTCTCTCCTTTACATTTTGAGTCACCTTATGACCTTTCTTTTGTTTTTTCCCCAAAAAGAACCCTCTTGGCTGATTGTGATGAAGTGACCCAACAGGATGTGGTACAAGCATTCTGAGGTGTGTGTCTCAGGAAAGTGTTCCAGTGCGACACAACGGGCAAACAGACAGAGTGAATGATGGCGGTTGAGGTCCACTCGGAGAAAGTGAGTAGATTAATCGCCGGGTTCTGGCAACATTAGCTCCGCGCCAAGTGAGATAAATTCCCCCCTCTACGTCACCATGCCAACCGCCAATCAGGACTCCTTCCCAGATAATAATAACAACAATAATTGTAATCATAATAATAATAATCATGATGATGACGGAGATGATGGCAATGATTTTAATATAAGGACTCTAATAAGTATACTCAAAAAAGGACAAACAATTTTATTTTAATTTTTTTTACTGATTGCCTCAGAAATTGCTTTGTACCAAAGTTTCTGCCAAATAACTTACCAATAACTTATCAAACAAATAAACACAACTCCAATATTCCCATTAATCATTGTCGCTAGAAACTCTTATCATAATTAGTAATTATATAAGTAGCAGTAAAACATGACAGCTTCTCATTTCATAGCCCAACACCATGCACATTAAGGTGGAATGCTGGTTTTGGTTCAAAGTCTTCGGGCATTTGAAGTTTCCTTCCTTTAAAGAAGACAGTGAGAGAGAGGTTCTCTTCCTGCTTTCGTGACAAAGTGTCGAATCATTACTCCTAATTTGGGGTTATCGGCCCTTCTTGTTGCCATGACAAAAGTTAACTTTCCGAGAGAATCCAATATCTAATGATGGCCGTGTTCATGGCGACTGATATCATTAAAGCTGGGTTAGGGGATTTAAAATTAGTTAGCAGATTTTTTTATCCTGACAAAATCTTGGTAAACAAATTACCCAGGGCAGTATAAAGGGATTCATTTTTGATGCAACAAGGCTCCATGAGAGATGACATTGTTTGACCTTAAGAGTGAATGTTAGTGATTTCAAACTCGGTAGGTATAATAGAAACCTGTGTGATTCTTTGGAGGTGGAAGGCAAACAATACGATGCAAGATAATGATGGGGGTGTCTGGCTTGCAGCTAAAAGGTCCAAGGTTGAATCCCCCTGTGTCCATGGTCTAACCAAGCCTCCCAGAGGAAAAACGCCTCAGCCATCTCCTTCATGACATGCATCTGAATCCCCAGCAAGTCGCTTGGGAATGGATAACGGCTGGAAAAACCCAAATAGTAGTTTGTATTACCTAATACATTTAACTATGTCCAGGCCTTTGAAGAATCCCCCGACGTACATATATGTGCGCTTTAAAGACAGACATCCGTTACAGGTCAGCGAATGCCGACTGATCTGAACCTAATCATCCAATCGCAGGGCAAAATGAAAATCAATTACTGGCTTATAATCAGTTATCGGGTTACACCGCAGAGGGAACAGCACAAACAGAGGTACCGGTGGCCCCGCTGCAGGTATCATTAATCACGCTTCTGCCCGGCTGGGGTTTAGGAGTCAGCCTCAATTCAGGAACCCATTTTGTTTTCCCTTCTTGCCGCGGAGGCTAAATCATGTGCACTCTAATACTGCTCGTGAGGAAGGGCATAGCGCAGCCCTCTTCATAAATCCACCGTGACTCGGCGTCTTTCCCCTGTCCTCCTCCTGAGTAAAGAAACGGAGATTCTCGCTTTCTTCTTTTATTCAAACCTTCGTTTACATGAGTGGCGCCCGGGCTCTGACGCGCGTTGAGAAGAGGTTTGGCGGCGGTGACCAGAGAGCGTTGACACCCATGTTGCGCAGCACAGCTTTGATATCTTGTGGTTGTTTGACTCGTGTTCTGTTCCTCACGTGTCGCGTTGAGATCCCGTCACAACTGTTTTTGCGGCTTGAAAGCGGGGGTCTTTGAAGATGCGGGGGGAAAACGCAGCGACGGCATCAAAGCGGCGGAAGAGGGCTTGACGGACGAGGGGCTAATGAACACTTTATGTGGGAGAAGCCGGGGTCACTTTAGAGAGGAGATCCAATTTGAGTAGTCCACTGATGTGTTGACACAGTTTAATGGCACAGTTAATAGCCACAGTTACTAGGTCAGGTGTAGTCAGTCGTATGTGCACATATGCATAAATATATGCATGTATATACTGTATCTGTTTGTGTGTGTGTGTGTGTGTTTGTGTGTGTGTGTGCGTGTGTCTCTGCGTGTGTGGGGAAGTATGTGTAAACTCGTGTGTGTGTGCATGTGATACTTAGGCTATATCTAGCCCACTGATGAATATTTAAAAGCACAATTGAATGAACTAATGAATTTGTTAATGAATGCGCAAACACAGGCCACTTTATCACCCCATAAGATAAGAGATTCAGGAAGGTGCATATATTGAACGTCTCACAGTATAGACAGGATCATCCACAACCAACAAACAAAGACTCAGCCGTCAACAAGACAAAGAGTGCAAATAACAATTACCGCTACAAAAAAAAAAAAATGAAGGTAATTTACCTCAATTTTTAGCGTTTATAGTTTTTAATTCAAGGGTGGATGGATGAATTTATGAATTGTTAGATGGATGAAGGAATGAAGCGTTTGATCAGGGATGAAATGATTGCTGAATGGATGAATGTGAGAACGAGGGTGAGAACAGACAGTATGAACACCTGCTCTCCAGGGGGGAGAGAGGCCCCAGTGGCCTACTCTCCCCCCCCCCCTCCCTGCAGCAGCAGCAGGGGACGGGGGGACGGGTGGAGGAACACAAGGGACGCATCAGCATATGTTGGCTTGGCCGGCGCGAGGGAGACTCCCTGCCTCCTGCCTTGCGTCCTGGGAGCTCTGCGGAGGAGGAGGAGGAGGAGGAGGAGACGCGGAGAAGTCACCTTGATTAAATTAGCCGAGCGTGGAAACGGGGTTAGGCCCCCCGGGAGTACGTGACAAGGTCTCATAAAGCCCCTTATAAAGCTTTCCCCGGCTCCCTCGCAGAGTTGGCTTTCTTTTTTTTTTCATCCCCGCCGTCGCTCTGTTGTGGTGGCTTTGCGTGTCCTCCTGTTCCGGGTCTCGGCGGAGCTCGTAGCTGCGCCGCCGCCGTGTGTTTGAGCAACCTGCTGGGACTCTGGTCTCAATACCGTGTCTGCACACACACACTCACACACACTCGCACACACTCGCACACACTCGCACACACTCACACACACTCGCACACACTCGCACACACTCGCACACACTCACACACACTCACACACACTCACACACACTCACACACACTCACACACACTCGCACACACTCGCACACACTCGCACACACTCACACACACTCGCACACACTCACACACACTCCACACACTCACACACACTCACACACGCTCACATCTGCTGCCGCAGCGATAGCTTTGTTTCTTTAATCTGCTCTCTGTCCCGGCTCCCTCTCCTCTCCGATCTCATCATCCTTCCATTCAGCGCTTTCTTTCTTTTTTTTGTCACACACCGAGCCATCTAATTATTTTTTATCATCCATCCATCATTCATTCAGCCATCAGGGAGCTTATAAAATACACGACTTTCAATCCATCTATCTGATGATCTATTCATATCTATATCTTTGCTGGACACTTTGGTCCCACGTGTCTTCCGAAACAGTGATTGCATACGTTGCAGTGAAACCCGTGGGACCTGAACTACTGGACCTGACTCCTAACCCCCTGCGCCAGTGGAGCTGGATAGACCCATCCATCTGTCCTCGTGGTTTTTCATTTTCTCTTTCCTCTCCTGGCCTTTTTACCAGTCTGTCAGTCTTTTTCTATCCGTCTGTCTCCTAATCCATGTATCTCTCTCTCGTTGTCTGTCTACGGTTCTGTCTCTCTCTCTCTACATCTCGGCCTGTCTGTCTGTAGGCTCAGTAACGGTATCACCTTCAAAGAGAGCCTCACGATAAGAAAAATAAAACCGTTTTTTCATGACAGATCTGTTTGTGTGTGTTGTCATCGGCAACTTCATAGCACCCTACCTACACTTCCAAAGCTTTTATCGCCAGGGAATTAATTCAATTTCACGCCAATCCTAGATTCAAAGGTTCAAAAAGTTTTAGAGACATACTGATATCGCTGTATAGAATGTGTCTTTTCCCGACAGACCAGATGATAAGTTCAGATGTTTTTATATAATCACTCAAATGAAGCTGATTTGAGATAGTCCTGTTTGATAAACCACATAGGAGGTCGAAAGAGACGTGCAGTGATAGCAGATTGTTCAGAGGGCTGTCAGGGATCAAACTTAGACCTCCCAGAACTCCCAAAGAACCATAGTTCAGGAACACACAGGCTGTTGGTAGGATTAACGTTACGAGTCTGGTCTTAAACGCACTTTGCACTATTATTCAAATGAACAACGCTTGTTATGATGTTTTTGTTCTCTCTTTGTCTGTAGGACAATGTGTTTGTGTGATAAAGTGAAATGTATTCTCAGCGTGTCCGTTCCGGGGAAGTGGACACGCTGAGAAGCTGCATGGGTGCGTTTAGGTAGATTAGCCCAGCCTAACCCCGGCTTCTAGCAGAGCCTCCACCACCACCAACGCCACAATGCAGGGTAACGCATTACATTACAGGCCTTTTTACAGGGTTATAACACTGTAATAAGCAACGTGACAAAACTGAAACAGCACTACTATGTCTTAGGCCGCGTTCAGACTGCAGGCAAATCTGATTCAAATCTGATTCCTTCTCATATCCGGGCTTTTTTTTTAATATCCATTTTTAGGGCTGACTGTCCACACTGTTTTAGCAAGTGTCCAAATCGCATTTGGCTCTGTTCAGACTGGGCCACATTATTGACCCACCTGACAGGTTGCTGTAGCAACGACGTCGGAGCGGAGGCGTCATCCAGCGCGTGTATTGTGTGACGTCATGTAATAGCGACGAGAAAAACAATAACAAACAAGATGGATCAAAGAACGCGAAAGACTTTCATAAATCGACTTATTCCGATACATGCTCTCGAGCTTCGCTTGAACGGACCCATCTCCCCACAGATTAATGAGGCATTTCGTTTCTTCCTCTGTCCAAGGACTGAGGCGGGTGGTTTGGCGCATTGGGTCAGGTCTGTCGTCGCGTAGAGTGACGTCACGGACAGTCAAAACCGATCTGAGTGTTTGGGGCTGTTCAGACTGAGACTCATCTGTCCAAATGCGATCTGAAACCACCTCCCGGAGGTGGTTTCGATCCGTTTCGCAAAAATCGGATTTCATGTGACTTGGGACTGTTCAGACTTCAAAAGAGTCATCCGGTTCCAATCTGGATGGGCTAAAAATCGGATTTTGGCTGGCAGTCTGAACGCGGCCTTATACACAAGGATTGGATCCATAACGTTACAACGTATTAACGTCTTACGTTCTGACATGTTATTACACAGTACTTACCAGAGATGTGGACTTGAGTCACATGACTTGGACTCGAGTCAGACTCGAGTCATGATTTTGATGACTTCAGACTCGACTTGACAAAATTACGCATGACTTGCGACTCGACTTAGACTTGACTGGTATTGACCTGAGACTTGACTCAGACTTTGCCTCTTTGACTTGTAATGACTCGACACGTCTTGAGTCAAAAACATTTATTGTTTTAGATATCTAACCTATATACCACCGCCTAGAGGGCTAGACACCCAAGACGCATTCACTTCCGTGAAGATGAAAAAAAAACCAGCAAGCGAAGTCAAATCTACACTTTAATAATATCAAAACAAAAATTTCAATATCATTTTATACTTTATTCAGAATAACAGTTTTTTAGTTTCATATCTGCTCTGCGTTTTGAGTTAGTCCCATTGAAGCTGTCTGGCCAGCCTCTGACACACTTAAGACATCGTAACTAAATCATTGTTCAACCGTTTTACCTTCGTTCAAAAAAATGTAACAAATCTACACACTCGTAGCTTCAATAGATCTAAACTAAATTTCAACAATCATTTATGCTTTCTTCAGAAATCACAGTTTAAAGTTTCATATCGGCTTCGTTTCAGTTGGTCTCATTGATTTACGTTGACGCTGGAGGTGAGGACATTCAGCAGTGTTTGCCAGATTGGGCGTTTTTTACCACCCTATTGGGTTAACATTTTGAGGAACATTCAGGCACAGTGTTGCCAGATTGGGCCGTTTTCCCACCCCTATATGGCTACTTTTAACAACATAAGATTTCGGCACATGCGCATATCATAACACACATTTTGAAAACAGAAAACAATGAACATATTATAACTGTATTGATAAGAAATGACACATTAGAGTGATATGTGGAAATTATGATCAATAGCCTAATAATGACATTAAGTGAAAATACATGGTGACTTGTTCAAGACTTGAAAAAGTTTGGGACTTGGACTTGGACTCGACTTGGCTTTGGTGTGACTTGGACTTGGACTCGACTTGGCTTTCCCTGTCTTGACTTGGGACTCGACTCGGACTTGACTGTTAAGACTTGGGACTTACTTGGGACTTGCCAAACACTGACTTTGTCCCATCTCTGGTACTTACTCAGATAAAAATGAAGTGTATGCCCAAACTGTCTGGAATTGCTCTTTCGGTTAGTCCGCTGTCTCTTTTATTTTGTGTGTCTGAATAAATATACATTTAAACACAGAGCAATCCAGGAAGCCAGGAATAAAAGTTAAAAGATAAATTATATATAATAGTGTATATCTTCAGTTCCATTTAATCTTAAACTGTGCAGACATGTCATGTCAAATCAGCGTTACTGTGATTGGATGTGAATTTTAATTAAGAAACAGTTTTCCTGGCGTATTTGCCCAAACAATACATTTCACATCGGCACATTAGCTTTGGTTCGAAAAAAAACAACAACCACAGATGCACATCAAATAAGACCAAATAAATAAAGAATTAAAGAACAAATACAGAAACAAAAACAAGACCCATCACACACGGGGATTAAGTAGGGAATGTTGTGGAAAAATAAAGAAGATTAGAATGCATTGACAGATGAAAGAAAAGAGTTAATTTGATTCGTTGTGTTCAGAGATGTTTGATGCATGTTTCCCATGGGTCTGTTTATTTATATAGCCTGCCTGTCAAATCATCTTCTTAACGACTAAAGCATTCTTTATACAATTCTGATTTAAAAGGCAAAGAAATGGAAACAGATTATAATCTCTCTGGACATTTTGTCAGAGGTGTGAACCGTAAGTGTTTAATAAATTAAATGGAAACTTCATGAGTATAATTAGATTTGTGTTTCTCTTGTTGATATTATGGCATTTAATTAACAAGAAAATAATAGCTTTGTTGTCTGCAGAGAATTTAAAAGGGATTAATAATTAAATGGGCAGTTGTTGTTTTGATGTTTTCAAAGTAAGTTTAAACCAATGGAAACTAGATAAAACTAGATATTATTTAGCAATATCTGTTCACGCCGAGCGAGGAGTGAGAGACGGAGAGATCAGAGTAGAAGCTCTTTCTATAGATGCAACCGGCCTCACCATGCAAACACGAAATGACGTTCGTTCCAACTGTTCAAATAAAACACAAAGCCAATATACAATGTTTTTATATATTTGAGAGAAAAATGTCTGGGTGGTAAAACAAGACCAAATAAAACTGACACCATGGTGAAGGGGGTAACAGTGGCAGTGTGTGTACTTTTGAAGCGTCCACACGTCAGACAGTGTGTGTGTCAACACAGTTTGACGCCGGCAGAGCAAGAGAGTTGGGATGAGCGCCAGAGGACGAGCAGAGACCCGTACGGATGTAAAGTCTAGCTTCTGAAACCATGAGTACATCCTGTGTGCTCGCCACATCTTTATTCTCGGTTTGATTTATTGTTTTTTATCATACATGTTTCTACATACTGTTGGGACATTGTGTTGCAGGAAATAAATGTAAAAGGAAGAATTTACCATCTGGGAAATGAAAGCGGTTAAGGTTCAGAACGGGCGTATTTGTATTCATGAGTGTATGTTCTCTGGACCCCCTCATTATCCTTCACTAAGCACGGTTTTGATGCAGCTACATCATATACTGGTAGGCTATAGATATCATTTATCCGACACTTTTATTCAAAGTGCCCTGCGGTGAATTCCAATCCATATCATAAGGGAGCAGGAAGGGGTTAGCGGGCATCCTGTGTATACAGGATTATGAATATTTGCAGGTCTACAGGTGGACCGCAGACACAACACAGTACCTGTATCCACAGTACCGTAGGATGGAAGACATTGAACTATGTAGCTACTAGATCATCCTGTCCCCAGATGTAAGATGGCACAGGAAGAGTAGGTTCTTAAAAATAAACAGTAGACACATGTGCGATCCATAAATCTGGGTATACAGTCCTGGTTTAAGAGACATTACAGGCAGGCACTCTCCTGGCTGGCCCTTAAGCAGGTCCTAAAGGACTCTAGAAGTGGTCTTTCTCCATCGCAGGGTACGTTTCTCAGTAGATCTGGCTGTTTAGTGTTTTATTGTTATTCTGTCGCTGCCAACTGAATACATTTAAACTGCCCAGCCTTTTCTGAGAGGCAAGCATTGCTGTTCAGTAACTCCTTAATTCTGCATTGAATTTAATCCAATTTAATTCAAAAGAGATAAAAAGAAATACATAATCATTTTGGAAGTAACAGAATTCAAACATTATGCAGCAAATCAGCACAGCCGTCAGTGTGTCCTTTCCTATGATATTTTCCATAACAGTACTCTGTCATTATTTTTGTTCTTCAACACAATAGAGCTAAAATTGGATTGTTTTTGAGTCAAACTTCAGTTTGCAAGCAAAACAGACAACAGTGAGCAACGGCCACTGCTGGCAACCAATTCAGGATAAACCAAACATATGCTTGGCTACAAAATCCTCCATTTGCAACATTGACTGCGATCCAAACCTTCCCATGCTCAGTTGTTCTGTAATGTTTCCCTGGGGCATCATATACAGTTGTAGGAAATGCCCCCTTCTGCTGTGATGAATTATGGATGACATCTTTATGCTTTAAAGAACCTATAAGACAAAAGTTATGGGGGACATTAAAGAATGCTGCAGGCTATTTAGACCTGTAGCCAAATGCTAACACAAAGCTACATTTAATTCATTGAGTTTCTTTATTTATTACTAAACAGACCCATCAACTTTAGCTCAGCACCACGGCGGACACAGATAAAAGAGTCAGACACTCACTTTCAAGGCTCTTAAAAACGGCAATGAACAATAGAAAATCTTACTATTCTAAGCTCCCTCTCTTATCGCCCCCAGGTTCGCTCAGTGAATTAAACATTAGAGCTAGCATGAACACTTTCCCTTATTCTAATAACACTTTTTGGGGGGAGCTTGGGCGAGGAAACAGCCTTCTCATGAATTGTATCACATCTCGTCAGAGGAGAGTAAAAAAAAAAAAAAAACAGGGACAACTCCCATCATTTCCTGGGAGTTGTGTGACCGGGTTGGGGTCCAGGGAAATGAGCCCCTTCAAAGTGTGGTCGCGGGTCCTGTTTATCTGCGTGCGGATGCGGGGCACCTCCCAGATAAGCAGGCGGAGGGAAGGGTGCCTGCAGCAGGGATAACACCCTGATTAGGATCCTTGACATAAATCCCGCCGGTGGTGTGTGAAGTCGCCAGCCCCCCTTGCCACCACACCGCTATCTGGCGGCGGCGTGCCGGCCAGGTGGACGCTCACGATATACGTGCGGTAAAAACAGAAAAATTATATGTCAGCGCAGTTTCGAGGTAAATCATGCATTAAATATGAAGTCTATTGCCCCGGAGCGCGATACAAAAATAGAATTATGAGGTTTATCGTCCGATAGCACGATGCAAATATATCCATATGAGGTTCATCACCTGATTCCGTAATACAAATAAACGGAGCCGTTGGGAAGGAATCGACTTTTAAAGAATTCATGGAGTATTCTCCTTATAACCCCTAATGAAGAACCATTGCGTTTCCCCTCTACTTCTCTCTTCGTTAAGATGCTGTTCGTAGTCTTGGTAATGGAGTGGAGAGTAGAAAGTAGAGGTTGGGTAGCGGAGAGTAGTCTCTCAGAGTCCGTGGAGAGTAGGAGTCGAGTAGGGAAGAAGCAAAGTACAGTAGAGTAGCCGGGTGGAGTGCAGCAAAGCGGAATCCAGTCTAGATTGCAGAATAACCCGCAGTAGAGCAGAGTGCTTTAAGGCCTAATGCTACGTTGACTAAACCACATTTACAAGACACAGGTTTTCATAAATCTTTATTCTTTTCTCAGAAATGTACTGAATACCACCTGCAATTGTACCACCATGGAAAACACCATAGTGGAGCATAAATAGCAGAGTAGAGAAAAACCTGGAGCATTTTCAAGTAGGATTATACGTGCTAGTCCAGTACGAAATAGTATGGTATATAGAGTATATTATTGTATACAAAGGAAGTAGGGAGGAGTAGAATACACACACACTTTAGAGAGAGAGAGAGAGAGAGAGAGAGAGAGAGAGAGAGAGAGAGAGAGAGAGAGAGAGGAGAGAGAGAGAGAGAGAGAGAGAAGAGAGAGAGAGAGAGAGAGAGAGAGAGAGAGAGAGAGAGAGAGAGAGAGAGAGAGAGAGAGAGAGAGAGAGAGAGAGAGAGAGAGAGAGAGAGAGACACTTATATCAAAGTTAGTGGGCGAGGGACACTATCAAATGGCAATGAGTCAGCTGGCAGTGAGCACGCGGCCTGCAGGTCCAGTATGCCGGTGACGGTATGGAACAATAGGACGGAACAATGTGACCGAACACTTTGTGTGGAGACATTGGTACTGGGCAGGCGGCATGCTTCTAAATTGAGATTAGCTATGGCCGCTTGGTAATACTGCTCCCGTTTATGCTGCTAAACGCCTGCTGATACAAACTAATAGACTATAGAAACACACCCATGCACACACACACACGCACTGGCACATATGCCTGCACACAAAATCACATAAACACAGAAACACACCCACACACACACAGACACACAGACACACTATACACAAACATACACAACAAACACACAAAGGTCCAGATGGGGCAGAAGGATGGTGTTTTGGCCGAGGATTCTGCCAATAAACAGGTAGAAATGGGCCCAAACTCAGGGCCCGGAGCCAAGCCTGTTAACAATATTAGCGTCTGCACCTCGCTGAAAACTTCTATATCCCCACCTCTACTGCTTACAATGTCAACATCCTTATCCGGCTAAAAATGTATAAAGTAATTTGTCGACCCATCTGATAAAAGTATAGACATCTTTAATGATGTATAATTATATGGACAAATTTACATGAATGCTATTTATATTTACTTATTTATCCGGTTGGTATCAATATACACTACTTGCTGTCTAAAAGCAAAAAGTTAATCTTTACCTTTTTAGAAAAAGTATAATAAACTAAGGCTAGAGAAGAGTATAATTTGATGGCAGATCATTATGTCATCATTCATCAGAATTGGGTTTTCCTTTTGCAGCACTATGTGTGTATAATGCTGTGTATTGTGTGTTACAAAGCTTTCCTGGAACCTGACCCGACATCACACGCAGCTCACCAGTTTAAACCATTAAATCGCTAATAGCGCCTTCCCCATCACTAATGGTCTTATTTAGCAACAGAGATAAAAACATGGCATTCACACACACACTCGACTCTAAACAGCGCTGAACTCCTTCAAAGGCTTTAAGAATCCAAAGAAGAATCACAGCCTGCATGGTGATAATACAAATCTACTGTGTAATGTTGCCTTTAGTGTTTCCATGCAGTTGCAAACTTTAAATCTTTTTCCAACCATTGAAGCTATCTCCTCAGTGTTCAGGGTATCATTAATCCAATCGTTGGGTGCGAGACACAACAAAAGGGAAAGAGAAGTTGGGCTCGGCTAGATGTTGCGGTGGGGGGTTGGGGGGGGGGAACACGCTGAAAGAGGCTTAACTCGTCCGCTAACACAACTCGTTTCCTGCTCTCCGTGTGAGCACAAGGCCCTGGCACGACGCTCACACACTCACGCTCCCCGCTCTCCTCCTCAAAGGGCCCACGCTTACATAACCGTTGCCAACGGGTGCCATTCAGAAACAAGCAACCTTGGAAGAGAAAAAAAAATGGTCTGTTTAAACGAAAACTTCAACTCTGTGGCACTCCCTCTACTGATTATCTAAGTTGTGGCGAGGCCCTCCCCTGACGTTCTGCGGCTGTTTGCGCTTTTTCTTGAGGCCAGACTTTCATGGATGTTCTGCATCGCCTTCCATCCATCCGCAGCAAGCCCAGGTGGTCTGGATGTGTCTCTCTCTCTCTCTCTCTCTCTCTCTCTCTCTCTCTCTCTCTCTCTCTCTCTCTCTCTCTCTCTCTCTCTCTCTCTCTCTCTCTCTCTCTCTCTCTCTCTCTCTCTCTCTCTCTCTCTCTCTCTCTCTCTCTCTCTCTCTCTCTCTCCCTCTCCCCCTCTCTTTCTCTCCATTCCTCGGCCTGCAAACCTCTGAGCAGACAGCATGCCCAGGGGGAACAGTGATGATGATGGTGGAGGAGGAGGAGGAAGGATGGATGGATCATTACAACCCTTGGCAATGTCACACGCGACTTTGGTTTCCCAGAGCAAGGGGCCATTAGCCATAAATCATATGGAAACATAAGCACACTAATGAATGGTCGGGCCAGGACTATTTATACAGTGTATCTGGGAGTGCAGGCCCAGCGCTGTGGCTCAATATTACTGCCGGATCCCAGGATCTTATTGTAACGTCGTTCATCTTTTTCCAGTTAACTCTTATTGTCCTTGTGCTCCGACGTTTCTGCGCTGCGTCCAACGGCATTACCAGGCCATGTACGTCTATATATATATTTATTTATTTTATCTAATACATAACTGAGTTTCAGCAGCATCGAAGGGCACCATCTATTGAACGATTCCGTCGGCAGAAAGAGCCCCCGCTGACACGATTGGCGTCCAGCTATCGGCGGCCAGAGTTCAAACGTGTCAGGGCTTTAAATTAAACCAGACAATCTTGGCGGTTAGCCAGCCACTGTTGGGCTCTGCTTTAGCACTGGGGTTGATCAAAGGCAGCGCGGCTCCCACGGAAAGCCACTTCGGGATCCCGAGATCGCTCTCACATCGCCGCTAATAACATGTGACACACATAGCGCCTTTCAGCCCACTCTTTATCTTCATCTGGGGAGAGAAAGCCAGTTTGACGTAATCGCTAATCCACTTGCGTTTCCCGTTTAACCCTTGCAAGTTGTTTTTTGCAAGTTACAATTTTTGGTAGGGGTTTCTCGGGAGTTAATCTATTGGAACAGAGTTCTGATATAATCATAACTCATAAACAGTTTACTGTTGACATTCACATTCACAAGTTAGTGACCAGCTGAATTTGTTCTTTCGGTTCTTTTTGTTGTTTTTATCCTTCTTCGGACTCGAGAAGAGGTTTTATTCGCAGTATAGGCAATTAAATTAGTAATAAGTAACGGTAGTAATAAATGAAACAGTATTAATATACTAAAGTGATTTTGGCTTCAGCCGTTATACATTTGCACTTCGCTAAATTAGCAAGCTTTAAGCAAAACTAGGAAGCTGTGGGCTGGACTCAAACTATGGGCTAAATTAGCAAGCTACGGGCTAATCCCGCAAGTTAAGACAAATTCCCATGGCTCGCCGTGTGTCTTTATTAAACCGAAGGGGGTTCGACAAATGCGTCGGGGAGCGAAGGCAAGGGGTTAAGCATCTTCCTCTGGACACACTTTATCTTTGTCTTCCAGCTGCAGAGCCCGGTTTTAATTACCTCTCTCCCAGACACTGCACACTGTGCGCTGGATAAATGCTACCAAACAGCCACAGACCTACTTACCGTCCACTTTCTCTGCTCCCCTTTCTCTCGCATTATTTAAATAACCACATGGATGCAACACAATCGTTTGCCGGGGCGGTATCCATTCCGCGAGGTAAAGTAGGTCAGCACCGACCGCTGTTTGGCTGCGTCGGAGCGCTAAAGTATGACCGCCATTAGCGGCGTCTGTTGGGCTCCCAGGGGTGGTTGAGTGGGGGGAGGGGGGCTCATGCGGACACATCGTTGGTAATTACAGAGCATAATGTTATTAATTACCCCCAGCGCTCACGGCTCAGCCCGCGTGGCCCCAACCCAGCGTGGTTGAGTTACCCCGGGGCAGGGTGGGACCGTGGCTGAACACCTCGGGGTTAAACGAACACCGCCTTCTCTGCCGGCAACAAACGGGCAGCGGCGGTGGCAGCAAAGTGTCTCTCGCCTATTCTTATTTTGTGTGTGTGTGTATCGCACCTCCGCCCGCCCGGCCACCCGCTGCTGCCGTTGCCACGCTCAGGTGAAAAAGGGAGAAAAGAAAATCGGTGGAGGATAGAATGCAGACCCACGCTTTGTCCCAGGCGGTCCTGCTGTGCCCTGAAATAGCAGAAGGGAAAGAAACACACCCGGGCTCAGACTGAGACTTTGATCGGAGAAACAGAGAGAGAGTGAGAGAGAGACAAAGACAGATACAAAGACAGACAGAGAGAGAGGCTCACCTCAGTCAAAATGAGCTTGGATTGGAAGAAACACCTCTTTCAAACGGAAGCACCTCCTCCCACTCCCCAGTGGGGAGCATTCCCTGGATTAAAGACAGATTCATTCCAACACAACAATGGAACCCGGTCGGTGACTCAATTCTCTGTAGACACGGCACAACTCTTGGCGTCCGACGTCTGTGGTGCTATTTCGGCAGCGCGATGTCGGAGATGCTACTTTGATGCTGGTACAATGTGGCGCAACATCAGAGGTAGGCCTACATCAAAAGTTTGACGGCGCAACGACATCGGTTACGGTGGTGCAACTTTGTCAGAAGAACTTCGGAAGGAACGTTGGCGGTGAAGTTTCGGTGAACCTGAAGAAGCACGGCTGTGGCTGTATGATGTCGGGTGGTTCAATGTCGGCTTCGAGGGAACAAGAATGTTCGTACTCCGGTGGTACAAGTTTGACGGTGCAACGTCGGTAGCAACGCTGGTTGTTAATCGTCATCGGCACAAGATGGGAGGTACAACCTCTGGGGTATGACATCGGAGGGTACAACTTCAGCGCAATGAAGTCGATGGCACAATGACGAGCGGTGCCACTTTGGTGGTACACTGCCACCTTGGCCTGCCTCTGGTACCCGATTTCCCCCAGGTTCGGAGTCGTTTGTCTTGGGTGGCTAATAGCTTCCCCCCCCCCCCCACCACCCAACCCCCATGTCTTGTCAGACTGTTTGGTGTTTGGAAGCTGACAAACTGCCTTGTCTGTGGTGGGTGAAAGAAGGAAACTCTATAGGCCTACTTGTATTTGTGAAGCGGTCTGTGTCCTCTCCTTGCTTCTTACATCAGTAAAGCTGGTCCCCAGCTTTGGTATTATCAGGAAAAGTCTGTCGGGAGTGAGGACACAATAAGTCGAACGCGGGAGGAGATTATGAAAGGGTATTATTGGGCCCCAAAAGATCAGAGGAACATATTATAGCCACATATATGAAAGGGAGCACTCTGCTATATAACTAATTATAGATTATCATGTAATAATCTACGCTTTTAGGTTGGGAGCTCAAACACTGGAAATGCATTTTCACACACACACACACACGCACACGCACACACTCACATACACACAGCATGGGACACACACACGTATAGGTAGGGAGCACAACACTGGAAATGCATTTTCACACACACACACACACGCACACGCACACACTCACATACACACAGAAGGGGAAGATAAAAGAATGAATGGAAGGGGATGAGGTTTATGTTATCACTTAGAAATACGGCTATTGAGATGTATTTGAGAAATATCTGACTAAAGTGTAAATAATATATCATAACTATATAATGACTGGACTAGTCTTTTGGGTGTTAATTTGAGTAGGTGGGCCCCAATTAGGTATTTCGGCTACATGTAGGCCTATTAATCATATCATAGATACATATAATCTTTAAATATTGCTATTTGACTATTTGAATAATGTGAGAGTGACATGATTCAGCATAAAGTTAAATCTGCAGAGATTTAGACATTTTAATATGTTTTAGAGTTCAGCAGGGGGAGGTTTTTGCTGTCGTCTACGCATTAGGATAAACGTTTGACTGGCTTTCCCCAGGTGCCCGAAAGAAGTACGAATTCTGGCAAATAATGTCTTACTGGAAAAAAGCTAAACTTGACAAAAAAATAAGCGAAGCAGCTTTCTGTAGTGAGACTGAAAAAGGTAATGTCAGCATTACACGCTACTGGCAGCTAGCTGGAATTAGCCTACCTGGCTGCCAAATGTATCGGCTTAACTATCCCCAGGTTGTAATGTGTGCAATTATTGGAGCTATAATTATATTATATCTCCAATATTTATATATTGTTTCGGATTAACCTCAGTTTAATCGAAAGAATTCAGAAAAGTTGTTCATGTTACCCATCATATTGCTTTTTGTGTGCATTGTGTGTGAATGTATAGATATTAGTGTATACGTAAAGTGTTGATGAATTATGTGGGGTAGAAAATTGGGATGTTTAATTCTTCTTTTTTTTATAATATGATGCCTCTATTATACTGTTTTTGTATTAAATTATTATTGTATTTTGAATTATACTGCCTAGAATTGAAATGTAGGGCTTGTTAAGAAATGCATGTTCAATTCTTGCATACTTGAGTTTATAAATAATATATACAAATACACAATCCAAAAAAAACTGTCCAACAAACAAATATACATATACTCCAACCCCATCGTGTGGAACCGACAGATGATAGTAAAATATGTATAGAACCAGACAGGGGGTCATATTTCAAACTAAAATAAGTACTAGTTTTCCTATTTCCAGTGGATTCAAATAAGTAAAAGAAAACAAGTTTTACATGCAAGCCCTTGGGGGGGACTGTGCTCCAATTCTATAACAACTGCTCCATATAAAGCAATTGAATTAAGTGCAGTCAGAAACCAACAGTAGAGTCTCGTTAAAAAGCTATATGCCCATTCTCAACACGTCGCTTTTACAGTTGGCAGCTGTTATAAGAATACCATGCATTTGCTGAATAGGAAACTATTCTAAGCAAGGTCCTCTTCGCTTCAAATTAGTGTTTTTTCCTGATTTGTCACAAATCAAATCTTTGAAAGGTCTCTCATGCGTCATGATGTCAGTAGAGTTAGGGAGCTTCGTCTACTTTTAATCAAGAAGGATTTAATTCAAACTCACACAAAACTTGTTGGGGTCTTGAAAGTGAGGTTTAAGTGGAAGATCACACTCTATTTTAATAAATACAAGTTGTCAGCCAGTTATAGTCTGTTCAGGAAGTTTTAGAAGAAGGAGGAAAGCGTTTTCAGCTAAGAATTGACAATCTGGCGCCAATGGACAAATGGTAGCTGTTAGTTAAATCACTATTCTATTATGATGCTTATATATAGAGGGAGAGAGGAAGAGGGATACAGACAGGATGGACAGAGGAAGAGGAGACGGAGGGGAATAATGAGCAGACCAAGCGATGGAGAGAGGAGGAGGAGAAAATGAGGCAGAGATGGGAGGAAGAGGAGGAAAGAAAAGAGTTGTATAGCTCATTACATGGATCACTGTAAGTTTAGGTTTAGTGTGGACCAGTTTTAATATAGGTTTTGTGTTGACCATTTTAAATATAGGTTAAGTATGGACTAGTTCTAATATAGGTTTAGTGTGGACCAGTTTTAATATATGTTAAGTTTGGACTAGTTTTAATATCGGTTTAGTATGGACCCATCCGAAAACCTATACCAGTTTGATATATTGTTGAATTATGTCTGTTAATGCCCAATGTGAATAGTTTATTTATTTTGTGCCTTTCTGTGCAGCTTTTGTCGTACACAATTATCGCCTTGCTCATATAGACACAAACACGCACACACCCCGACATGACAATACAACAAAGACCACCACTGAAAATAAGTCCTGTGATTTTTTTCTGCTTGGCTTGATAACATAATCGTGTTATCTTTTTAATTGCACATGTACAGTGGTGGGGCCACCATGGTGCTGTCCTTTTGGAGTGAATCGTCAAATAAATAAAGAAAACTACACTAAAGAACAGGTGGAGTGGACAGAGATACGAAGAGTAGAGCAGACAAGGACGGAGGGAGAGAAAGGGTGGAGGCCAGTGAGAAAGAGGAGGCGGCCAATCGGAGGCAGAGGAGAGCAGGAAGAGACATAGAGAAGAGAGTGAGAGAGGACAGTGGGAAGCAAAGAGAGAGAGGAGAGAATAGGAGAGAGAGACAGACAGACAGAGAGAGAGACAGAGAGAGAGACGGAGAGAGAGAGAGAGAGAGAGAGAGAGAGGGAGAGAGAGAGAAGAGAGGGAGAGGAGAGAGAGAGGGAGAGGGAGGGAGAGAGAGAGAGGGAGAGGGAGAGGGAGAGGGAGAGGGAGAGAGAGAGAGAGACGGAGAGAGAGAGAGAGAGAGACGGAGAGAGAGACGGAGAGAGGGAGACAGAGAGAGAGAGAGACGAGAGAGGGAGAGAGAAGAGAGAGAGAGGGAGACAGAGAGACAGAGAGACAGAGAGACAGAGAGACAGAGAGAGAGGTGGAAACTAAGAGAGCCCAGTGGGAGAGAGGGAATGATCTCTGTCATTGTCCCCGCGGGCCCGTGGCCGACAGTTATGATACATTTACTTACCCCCCTCCCTCCCCCACCTCCCCCACTCCCTCCCCCCACAACAGGATTCATTTTCTTTCAACACGGCTCAGCTCTTGCGGAAGCCGCCACCGCCGCCGCGCCAGACGCTTCCCGGGTCCCCGCCGCAAAGCACCGCTACCTGGAGACACCACGGCAACCGTACCCCCCCCCCCCCCCCACACACACACACACCAACACTCCTCTCCCTCCCTCCCCCTCCTCCCTCCCTCCCCCTCCCCCCCTCCCCTCCTGCTCATGATGTGATGTAGTGAGTCCTCTGTCAGTTCCGGCCCTCCTCTCTATGCATCAGCGTTAGGGGGGGGGGAGACGTGGAGGACCACACCGGGGTGCACCCTGAGGCCACACTGCTGAAACCACCCCGACACTAGCTACCCTATCTGACATGGCCAGCTGTTATTGTACAGAATGTCTAGATAAACATAGACCGGCTACGGGAAAGGGATAAGCTAGCGGTTAGCGTGGTGTTGGACGCTGAGACACAAAAAAAAGATTGTGAGTTTGGTCCCTGTGCTCTGCGGTCCACCTGTAGGCCTCCTGAGGCCAGATGTGCAAATCGCTGGTCCTGAGTCGTTTGTAGAGTTATTACCTTATTTAAATACCGGCGTTCGTTTTTGTCGGATGAAGTCTCAGGGTTGAATTACGAGGTGCTCTCAAATGATGATCCGTTTTGTTCCACGTCACCGTCGTCACCTTCGCAGTGGTCATCATCATCATCATCATCATCATCATCATCATCATCATCATCATCATCATCATCATCATCATATCATCACCATGGTGATCTGGGTTGTCTGCTATGTCATGTATAAGCACGCAATGTGTAAAAGGGATGCATGAGTCCTCATCCATCCACCAATCACAGTCCAGCTCCTCCTCTTCATCAAAGACCAAGGAGGTGTTTACCATGGGGTTATTGTTTTAGAGAGGGGCTTAACGAGGAGGAATGCATAGGCCGGGGGGCCATAAAGGAGGAAAGCCACTGAAGAGTTATGGCTGGTTGCCGTGCGGGTAGGTATGGCTATCGATCTGCGTTATTTGCTGGAGAAGAGATTGGTTTTATGATGCTGTTTATTCCACAGGGACAGTTCAAATAAGGAAATGATGGCCGACGCGGAGACCATTGGTATTAACCAGGTCAACGTGTGTAGCTGTGTGGTTTAGCCTGTGTTGTTAGAATGTCGTCAGAATTTTGTGTGTGTGTGTGTGTGTGTGTGTGTGTGTGTGTGTGTGTGTGTGTGTGTGTGTGTGTGTGTGTGTGTGTGTGTGTGTGTGTGTGTGTGTGTGTGTGTGTGTGTGTGTGTGTGTGTGTGTGTGTTTGCTTACGTGTGTGCGATACGTGTGCATGCGTTGTATCTGTATGTGTGATTGTGTATGTCTGCAGATGAATGCATTTATGTGTGGGTGTGTGCTTGTATGTGTGCATGTGTACAAATGTACTTGTGACCATGTGTTCATACATCTGCGTGTGTGTATCTCTGGCTGTGATGAGACCTGTGTGCCTTCAAAGTAAAAGTATCATGACATGTTTCTATACACAGGCGGGGGAATGCAAGTGTCAAGTGGCTTGTGATGTGTATGTAGTATATATTTAGCTATGTACAGCTGTATATAGCTATGTATTTGAAGAGAGAGAGAGAGAGAGAGAGAGAGAGAGAGAGAGAGAGAGAGAGAGAGAGAGAGAGAGAGAGAGAGAGAGAGAGAGAGAGAGAGAGAGAGAGAGAGAGAGAGAGAGAGAGAGAGAGAGAGAGAGAGAGAGAGAGTGACGAGAGAGAGAGGAGAGAGATGACAGAGAGAGAGAGAGTGACAGAGAGAGAGAGAGTGACAGAGAGAGAGAGAGTGACAGAGAGAGAGAGAGTGACAGAGAGAGAGAGAGAGCGGCAAAGAGAGAGAGAGTGACAGAGAGAGAGAGAGAGCGGCAAAGAGGTTGAGAGAGATGGATGGGTAATTATGAGTTTTAAAACAAGCTGCTTATGGGTAAATTATGAAATAATGTGACCATCTGTATTTCCACTTGATGAATCTGGCAAATAACAAATTACAAGCACACTCTGATCCAGAACAGACTAGACACATGTCTCTGTGCGGTGTGAAACTGTTTCAAGATCTGCAGGCCCACATTGGGAAGGAGTGTGAAGAAAAGTTCTCATATTTATTGATTGCATGTGTGTCGATTTAGTAATACAGACATAATTAATGATTATCAATGGCCAACGTTCGTCGTGAGCCCAATGCTATCGAGAGCCCTGGGGAAATCAAAAGATCAATAAATCTGGGCACGGACGCGTTTGGCATTTTTAAGGGAAAAAGTGGAAGATAACTATATGATCTAAGAAGCATTCTAAGTTAAACACTTTAATGCACAGCACATTAACTTATTCGTTTGTCTGTTGTGTTCAAGGCCTAGATTTGGTACTCAGCACATTAACTTGTTTGTTTTCCGAACACGAAAATAACTGGTGAAAATAAAGGAATCATCGAGACTAAACGGATAAACAAACAGCCGAGGCTAAAACAATTAAAACCACAGCCGGAGTTCAGTAACCCTCTCTATACAGGCCTGGCGGAGGAGCTGTAGCCTCTCCCTACCAAAGCAGATGCCATTAGACGCTAGGCTGAACAACAGCAGCGCGAGGCCATGCCACGTTGTGACTCGTGTGGATTTAAAGGTCTGGTCCCAACCTATTTACTGTCAATGTCAGGGTGTGGATGTCTGGAGGTCTGGGCTAAAGCATAGCAGCAGAGGCTGAAATACTTTTAGTGACAGTGGATGAAGGGTTGGAGGCTTTTAGAGAAGGGCCTAATGCCGTGTGTTCTGCGGCGCTGAATTTTTTACGATTTATTACGAATGCTAATTGTTTTATAATTGAGTTTAGTTATGCGTTGACAGATGTGAGGTTTTAAGGATGTCAGTTTTTCAACAGTGTGACTTTTGTGAGTGCTCGTATAACAGATGGAAGTTTTACAGATGAGTTTGAAGATGCAAACATCACAAATATGCATAGTCTAAATATGTCAAGTAGAGCGTGTACATAGATGTGTGAAGCAGACAGTATGATTCAAATTAAATTAATTATTTTCTATGAAATTGTAACAGAAATCTTATATCAAATATTTTTATATTTGATGCAATTAACATTTTCTCTAGGTGAGGTGGTAAATTGAGGCAAGAATGGAATATATTGATGACTATAAGGTAATAGTTAGTTTTGACTGGAGATTAAAGGCAACAGTTGTCCTCATAGTTTATTAATTGTGTGTGTGTGTGTGTGTGTGTGTGTGTGTGTGTGTGTGTGTGTGTGTGTGTGTGTGTGTGTGTGTGTGTGTGTGTGTGTGTGTGTGTGTGTGTGTGTGTGTGTGTGTGTGTGTGTGTGTGTGTGTGTGTGTGTGTTGGTGTGTGCTTTGGTGTACATTTGCCTGCGTGTGGATAACTCAACAAGAAGGAGACAAGTTATCAAACTCTCAAACGTTTATATAAACCCTATTCCAGACAAGGTGAGAACAACAGCACACCAAATGTACCGTCCTTACGATCTGAAAAGAGAAAACTTTGAAATATTAAGACTTAGCCTTTGACCTGCATATCCGGTCTGAGCTGTTTCTGCAGTGAATACCAACACTCAGTGTATAGTTGTGTCTTCCAACCCCACCGCTATCCCACTCCGGATCTACTCGGAGAGAGAGAAGGGCCTTCTCTCCTGGCCCTAGCTGTCTGCTAGCTTCAACCTATGACACAGGGTTTGTGCCGGGCCAAGGGGAGAGCACAACACACTCGCTATGAGCCAATTAGCTGCTTATTTATTGTCCTCCGTTGTCTAATAAACGTCAACGGCTGGTTTTAACGGCCCGGGAAGCGGGGTGTGATTAAAACCCAGGGCTCCAAGGGGGGGGGATAGGGGGGTGGGGCGGGTCAGGGAGAGCTAGCTGCCGCTCTTCGTCAGGCAGAAGGACTACTCAGCCTCACTGGGAGAGAGTTTATGCTGATGGAAATAATAGGAATGCCAGCGAGCAATAATTACACACTTCAGGTGCTCTTTGTGTCTGAGGACCTTGGGAGGACTCACAAGGTCCTCAGAACACAAAAGGGCCCCCGCTGTACAGACACAGAGGACACGCTCTGCTCGGACGTTGATTCCCCCCCCCCCCCGCCCGCCCCCCGTGCTCTGAGAACAACGGGACAGGCTGCTAAAGGGCATCCGTGTTGAGCTGCAGTTTTCCATTGTTCGCCAGCAGTGTTATTGCTTCCAGTTTCCACCTTCTCCCTGTGTATTTCCTTTAACCGTATCTCCTTAACCCCCCCCCCCGGTTAGGAGTTAGCCGATCAAAGATGTCTTGAGAGTGTCAGTTAGCCCATCACAGATGTCTTGGGAGTGTCAGTTAGCCAATCGCAGATTCAAAGTAGTGACAAGACTGCCAAGATCCTAACTATATTACGAGGAAATAAAGAAACCAAAATCTTAAAACAAATAATTGTGGAGATGATAAATATTTAAAAAAAGAAATAAATAAAACGATGTGCACGAAGTCGAAGCTATATAATTTATTGGTCATAATTTATTGTTGATATATTTATGTTAAGAACTTTTTTATGAGATTAACCATAATTATCCAGGCATTATTTTCTCCTTATATTTTATTTGACGATTCCCAACATTTCATGTTGGAAATCAGACGGCTTCCTGCCGTCTGTTCCTCTCTCCATCATCTGTGTAATTGAGAATATTTATTCATTTTGGTATGACATTTGTAAATGTCAACAGCACATTGTCGCATCTGAACCCCAGGATAATTAAGCTGCTGATTGGCTCTTCGTGTTTTTTTTCCCCCTCCAAACTCTCCACATATGAAATCGCCGTATTACAATGATAATCATTCAGTATGACCTTCCTATGATTTGCACAGATGGAGAATTGGAGCTTGTTTAAATTATAGGGCGGAGTGTTCTGCTCAGTTCGGTCCACTCTGCTCTACTGTAGTCAGTGGCGTACCGCTGCCTTGTGTGCCCGTGCTGCCGCTCGGCCACTAATGGTTTTATAACAGCACAAAACACTCAAGTTGGAATGTGTTTAAAAGTGCTGGACAGAGTCTTCACACCGCAGAAGTCTGGTGCGGCCGCGGTTAAAGGGCGCCACGCTCTGCTATTTTCTAATACGAGAGAGTACTGCTTCATACGCGCGTCGTGAAGAAATCGCCCCGCCGGCAGGCTCCACCCCGCATCACCTCTGAACGTTGGACTGCTGACGTCATTAGTCTGGCATTTGCATTTTCAGTCGGTTACCTTCTGAAAAAAAAGGATGTCAAGGCGACCAACTTCTGTGCACATGACTGCGTGAAAACAGAGTTGGTGTTCAACAGGCTTATGAAGCAGG
>OLKM01000709.1:223243-237543 GCA_900291075.1 Melanogrammus aeglefinus
AGCAGTTCAATCCAAACGACAACGGCCGTCTTCATCCTCATCTCAGTCCAGCCGGTGAGGATGCCATTTCTCCAAATTCAACTGCATTTGGTCGTTTGTCCTTGTTTACCTCTTTTGAATGACATTCATGTCTGTAACTTAAAATGTCTGTAGCCTCCGCGCAATCCCAGGGTTCCATAGTACGCAAAAACAGATATGTATAAGTATTGGTATTAATCATTTTAACGTGTCCTTTAGTCGAGGGCCAATGAAAGCATGAGGCCACGTTGACCTCTGATAGACTTTAAATCTGTTCCTCAGTAAAGGCAAAAGGGTGATTTTTGAATGGAAAATCAAGTAAACAGTGAGCAAGACTGTTGCAGTGATAGTGGCCTCGCCAAAGGTTTCTGTTAGCTTTGGGATTATGGAGCAGGAGGGGGTTTCAGTATTGAAAGGGATCTGCTCTGGGACAGATTTTGGTAGAAGGTCACTAATTACATTAGGGAAGGCACATGATGAGAACAAACAGTGGAGAACTAGCATGAAACTAGCATGCATCAGAAATCACTTGATTTCCCACCATTTTCCACGCATTGCTGGCTTTATCTTATGACATCATCAACTGACAAAAAACCTGCACAGATTCAGATCTATATAGATATTTATAGGGTAGCAATTCTATTAGCTGAAGTAATTCGTCCAACACACGAAGCGAGAGCAAGAGAATACCTCCCCAAGGACGTGAAGCCATCTTAGAAGAAGACGAGAGGGAAGTGGGGGGGGGGGGGGGGGGGGGGGGGTTCTCAAGGGAAATGGGTACACCGTCAAACAGAGCAAGGTTTCAAATTAAAAGACAGGGAGGGAAAAAAGAATGTTAATGGCGGATTATAGTGTGAGAATAACATGAAGAACAGTCATTAAAACGGCCCCTGTAAGTCTATTGGCTGAGAATGAGGAGCAGAAGAAGTAGGTCTAATGGTGAGAGATATATCAATTCAAAGTGAAAGTGACCCTACCTTTTTTTTTCTTTTTCTATTATATGATACGGTTCCCTTGTGGTTGTGCATAAAAATATATCACCGGCTTTTCCTGATAACTTTAATCATTAAAAGGACCTCATTTTTAAGATGGAAAAAAAGGGATTGAGCTGTATTACGTTATTGCATATTGAGTTCTTCAAGCTAATCTAAATGTCAGACAGAAGAGACCAACAGGTTATAATTCAGCTCATAGTTGGCATGGTGGACATCATTTCTCTTCTTTGTACCAATTTGACCTCACTTGTTTTAATGTATACAGTATATCCAAGTATGACAAATAATCCAGTTTTGAACATATAGCTGGGAATATACTGTATATGTCTGAAAGACCAAAGATCTTTGCATACACATTGACTTTCAGCTGCAAGGTTATGGGTATCACCCCTCCCACTGTCTAATTGTAGTAATGCGCTCTCTCTCTCTCTCTCTCTCTCTCTCTCTCTCTCTCTCTCTCTCTCTCTCTCTCTCTCTCTCTCTCTCTCTCTCTCTCTCTCTCTCTCTCTCTCTCTCTCTCTCTCTCTCTCTCTCTCTCTCTCTCTCTCTCTCTCTCTCTCTCTCTCTCTCTCTCTCTCTCTCTCTCTCTCTCTCTCTCTCAAACATGAAAGTACATCTAGGCTAACTTTAATCATCATCTAGTCTGCACTTGAATCTAACAGAATAATCGGATGTAGGCTGAGACTTTAATATAAAGTATACACTTGAAGCTAAGTGATTCATCAATGCTCTCTTCCTCTCTCTAAAGGCAGTGTAACTAAAATCATTAAAGGTTGGTCTTTCTGTCTACCTATATTTCCATCCATCTATCTATCTACCTACCTATCCGTCTGTCTACTGTATCTGTCTGTGTGTCTGCCTTCTGACCTCTCCTTCCTTCCATCTACTGCAGATGGAAGGATTGAACTTATTTCATGAAACCTTTTATTGAATCTCAACTATGGCTAGACAGCATTAAACATGGATATAGGGCCATACAGTGTTAAACATGGGTATATAAGGCTAAACAGGGTTATTATGGGATATACAGGGATATATCAACCCAGTCTCACGGAAATACGTGACACTGGCACGTCATTTAATCTATTCATTCCTGATCTGGGGCACGGAATTTCATTTTTTCCGTGCCAAAAAGCACAAATTTCTAACAATATGACAGCTTTTGCCCACCCGTTTCTGCTTTCACCTTTGATTCTGAGAAATTGTGACAATTCACGGATATATTACCGTAAATGCAGGTGCGCTGCTCTGTAGGCAAACTGCGACGGAAAAAAAGGTACCTGCTTCATCTCTTCTTTTTAGAATGAGTTAGAATAAGTCACGCATTTCCGTGAGACTGGGTTGGATATATAGGAGAATACAGGGTTATTATGGGATATACAGGGTTAGTATGGATATATAGGGCTTGATGGACATGTAGAGTGATGGGATGGTGTCTGTTCAGAAGACTCTGGGTCGCCTTCCCAGACGTCCCTACGGGGACCAGACACTTTTGTATGTCTCACTGGGGAATACAGTCCCCGGTTTGCACACAAATATATGCCTCACCATACACGAGTGCTCATGCAATAGAGTGAAATGCAAGGTTGAGCCAAGATGTCCACACGTCTTCCACAGAGCCATGACCCAGACCAGTGGAGAGTCCTTCCGAAGTACTGACGACTCTCGAGTGGGATCGAGCCAGGCCAGAGTGGAGTTGTGATCGGGTCCCTGTTCTCCTGTCCCTCTGGTTAATTTCAATGAGGTGAAAATCCAATTAGTTAGCTTCTCACTTCAAGGCCCGCGTTGGAGCGCTAGCCCTCGCTCCACACAAAATGAGCTCTCGGAGGAAAATGTCAAAACCCATTCTCAGTGCATTCCTCTTTATCAGTTCACTTTAATTATTTATCCCCATATGGCAAACACACATACACACACTTTAAGAGCCACTTTGAAGGCACCAAGGAATGTAGTTAATAAGTTTTTGTTGGCAGTAATGTATATTTGGAAGGTTGGTGAGTCTACCCCGTTCTGTTTGATTTCTTCAGAGGTCGAAAAAATAGCAGGACAGTAATTGCGGATAATAGAAATTGATTAGACGGCCCTTTGATATAATTGCTTTTAGTGTGGGGGTCCAACAAGAACGCAGGACATACCAACTTTTAATCACGTCTTACCCTTCAATTACCTGAGAGAGTCCGCCCCCCTCTGTCTCTCTGTGTGTTTGGGTTTCCGTCGAGGTGAATTGATATTCATTTCAAGTATGAGTGGAGGAACATCAGCAGAGGACAAAGAGTTTGTCTTTTTCTTCCATTAGCCTTTGTCAGGCTCTGTATGATGACACAGAGCTTTTGTTGTATCAAATTGTTTGATGTGTGTCTCAAGCATGAATACATTGCATAAATAGCATGTTCCGTTAAACAGCATAAATGAGAAACATTTTAGGGAGAGAGGTTTTCAGAACAGGGTCAGTGGTGTGTGTGTGCGTGTGTGCGTGTGTGTGCGTGCGTGCGTGTGTGTGTGTCTGTGCTTGTGTATGTATGTGTACATTTGTATGTGTACGTGTGCATGTACGTGTGCATGTTTGTGCATGTGTGCTTGCATTCGTGTTCATGCGTGTTTGACTGAGAGTTTACGTATGTGTGTGTGTGTGTGTGTGCGACTGAGTTTGTGTGTGTGTGTGTGTGTGTGTAAAGTCTGGTTGAAACACCATCAGATGCTGTTTATGTTATGAGGTGAACCCTGTTACCCACTGGGAGAATAAATTGAGGAGCTAATCAATTTCAGGGTGAGTTTAGACACACTGAGGCAAAGATATTTTACACTTGCTATTCATTGTTTCAAGAAATAATGCCTTAAATTACTGGAAAGGGGAAACAATAACAATACACAAAAATGTGAATAATTGAAGTATAGCGCAGAGTAAAGTTTCCACTACACAAATCGTATATGCAATGCGGACCCTGTACTGAAAGTTATGCAATGAAATGTGTTTATTGTAATTTTTTTAAATCAAACGATTTAAATACATTTTGGTTGGTTTGTGTTGTTGTGTCATCCAATGATTGATGTATGCTTTGCAGCAAGGTTTATGTGTTGTTGACATCAACAGATGGAAATGTGTTGTTTGTTTAGCTTGTATTGTTGTTGATGTCTACCACACTCGTTTGACTACACCTTTGGGACACACGTACATTGCCAAACTCAAAGTAATCGAGAAAAGTGGTATACAAACATATTTACGTATATATATATATAATATATATATATATATATATATATATAATATATAATATATATATATATATATATATATATATATATATATAATATATATATGTAAATAATTTCACACACATTATTTTGTCATTATTTCTGTATCATTCATCATGACAAAATATAATCAGTCAACACTCATCAATTGATTGACGGACAAAAGGTCTATTTCATTAATAAAGTTCAGGTCGCAAGCCACTTCCGGGGTAAGTTTATAGCCATTATTAACTTACCCACCACACACTCTGAACAAACCCCCCACCTATCTTCAAGGTATCCCACCCTGGGTTTCCATTATGAGGTTAATGGGGGTCCTGTTGGTTCTGATGAAGGTATTCTCATCCCCATGCCCCTTATCTGCTCTCAATCTCCACAAATATCTCTGGAACCCACGTCCTCTTAATTTAAGAGATAGCGTTTAGCAACACAATTAACTCCACTGATGAGACATCAGACGGTCCAAGAGTAAAGAAGAGGGAGAAGAGGAAGAAGAAGAAAAAGGAGAGTGTTTTATGGGCTCTAAATGAAAAATGATAGCGATAGACAATAGCGGGCCAGGACAATTTCGTCAGTTGGTAATCCGTAGTTCAGCTGCCGTAATCACAGAGCTGGGTAAAATAAGGGCGGGTTCTCCTGACACTAGCTCGGGATGTTTGGGGGATATTCCATCCTACCCGGGTAAGAAGGCCGACAGTATCTCTTACAGACTCCAGGCTTGACTGCTCGCCTCAGGGATCGGCCACTCCTGGTTTGAAAGGCAGGGTTTCCGTTGATCCGTAATGTAAAACTCTGTAATAACTGAAGATTTCTCTGTCGCTGAAGTTAGCGTGAAAGCTTAAAGCTGGATGGTAATTGAAGCTTTTCTGTAGCTAAAGCTAGCATGAAGCTAAGCTTGATTGTAATTGGCGCTTTCTCTGTAGCCAAAGCTAGCATGAAGCCAAAGCTGTATGGTAATCCAAGCTTGCTCAGCAGCTATCATGAAGCTAAAGTAGTAGGCCTATAGCACCCAAAGGCACCATTATTTTGAATTGTAATATTTTTTTATGAATTTCTTTTTTGTTCTTCTGTCGAATTTCCCAATCACAGTTTTGTGCTTTTCTTCTGTATTATATTACACTCTCATGGCAATATGGTCATTAAAACAAAGTAAAAATTATGAATGTAAAATATGTATTAAAAAAACATAAGAACATGTTTACGTTATCAGTTATATATTTGACCTGCTGATTGCTGGTACGTAGAATACAAATTTGAATACACAAGAGTTATCCCCTAGCAGCTAGCTGAAGAGCATTAAGTGGGTTGTCTTTACCTCACAATGCCTTTTTGAAAGACCCCAAAAAGCCAACCAAATCGATTAATGATCAGCATAAAAGTGAGTGCATCCACTTCACCAATTGTTTAGTTCATTGGTCAGTAGTTGACATAGAGGTCACTCTTTGTACTTTTTTGTGTACTTTTTTTTTCAACTGTCCGTGTTGTCAGGGAAACTTGACTACTATCGCCAAGCTGCTGGTCAGAGACGGAGGGAATGGTTTGACTGGATTTTCTGAACAATAGAGATTTAATCACCTTCGGCAAATCGCTAACGCCATGTCCTTTTAAGACACGTCATCTGTGTCTGTTTACGTGAATGGTCCTTAACGACCTGCCTCTGTATTCAAGCTATTGAGCCGAAGAACATTTTTGATGTTTCCTCTTTATAGGCCATTGCCTGTGTCTTTATTGTAATATTAAAATATAGATAACTACATAAGTAGTAGTGGGAATACTTTACAATAAGGGTACATTAATTAATAATTTATTGAATTTAATTAATGCACTCATAAGCATTAACTAACAGCTACACACGTGGACAAAATTGTTGGTACCCCTCTGTTAATGAAAGAAAAACCCACAATGGTCACTGAAATAACTTAAAAGATAATTCAAAAGTAATAATAAATAAAAATTTACTGAAAATTAACCAATGAAAATCAGGCATTGCTTTTGAATTGTGGTTCAACAGAATATTTTAAAAAACAAACTAATGAAACAGGCCTGGACAAAAATGATGTTACCCCTAGAAAAGATTGAAAATAATTTGACCATAAGGAAATGTTAAACTAAGGTGTGTGTGTCCTCTAATTAGCATCACAGGTGTCTTCAAACTTGTAATCAGTCAGTCTGCCTATTTAAAGGGTGAAAAGTAGTCACTGTGCTGTTTGGTGTCATGGTGTTTCACACTGAACATGGACCACAGGAAGCGAAGTAGAGAGTTGTCTCAGGAGGATAGAAAGAATAATTATAGACAAGCATGTAAAAGGCAAAGGCTATGAGACCATCTCCAAGCAGCTTGATGTTCCTGTGACTACAGTTGCACATATTATTCAAAAGTTTAAGGTCCATGGGACTGTATCCAACCTCCCTGGATGTGGCCGCAGGAGGGAAATTAATGACAAAATTAAGATACGGAAAAGGAGACTACGTTTACACGAAGGAGGGTATTTTCCTAAACGAATATCTGGCCATCTACGTTTGCAAATAAAACTGCATTTACACGAGACCGTTTTTTTTTTAAAATGTGTTTACACGAACCCGTGTACATACATGCTGTCATGAGCACGCCAAACCACAGTGGCAGTCTAACGATAAGCTCAAGCTCACATTAACCAATCAGAATCCTGAAAAGTTGCCCGAGCCACCGGAAACGGAAGTGTACTCTCTTCTTCGGATAGCAGCGGTAAAGCAAGTTGTTGCCTATGGTTGCTGTTGCCGATACAATTCAATGGCACCAGGCTCGTTCGGTTGGACGGACCAAAAAGGGTCTGCACCAACATAAACGCGATGGCTATTCTGAGCGCATCCATGATCACCTCAGCCCTAAAATGTGAAGTCGCACGTGAGAACATGTAAATGTAAACATTGGTCGCACATTTGGTGTACTTCTGTCGCATACTGTGACGTTGGCTGCCCAAAACTCAGTTTACCACAGTTTACAATGTTTACAACCAAACGCATAAACTACGTTTTCCAAAAAAATCACTTTGGCCGGAGTTTTTTTGGATAACCGTTTGACGGGGCGAATTCTCCGTTTGCGTCTAAATGAAAGGCTCAAACGTAGGGAAATGTCTTTGTTTATAAAAAAACACATGCTCGTGTAAACCGGTCTAAGAGCCCAGAACAACCTCCAAAGAAATTAAAGGTGAACTCCAAGGTCAAGGTACATCAGTGGCATGTCGCACCATCCGTTGTTGTTTGAGCCAAAGTGGACTTCATGGGAGACGACCAAGGAGGACACCACTGTTGAAAGCAAATCATAAAAAAGCGAGACTGGAATTTGCCAAAATGCATATTGACAAGCCACAAAGCTTCTGGGGTCGCAGCAGGTCATGGGTCCTCCAACAAGATAATGACCCAAAACACACAGCTAAAAACACCCAAGAATGGCTAAGAGCAAGACATTGGACTATTCTGAAGTGGCCTTCTATGAGCCCTGAACTAAATCCTATTGAACATCTGTGGAAGGAGCTGAAACATGCCATCTGTTGAAGGCACCCTTCAATCCTGAGGCAACTGGAGCAGTTTAATAATGAAGAGTGGGCCAAAATACCTGTTGACCGGTGCAAAAGTCTCATTGACAGTTACAAAAATCGTTTGATTATATATTAAGTTAAGGGTACCATAATTTTTGTCCAGGCCTGTTTAATTATTTTTTTTTTTTTTAAATGATTCTGTTGAACCACAATTCAAAAGCAATGTCTGATTTTCATTGGTGAATTTTCAGTAAATTTTTATTTTGTCAGTTTCAAGTTATTTCAGTGACCATTGTGGGTTTTTCTCTCATTAACAGAGGGTTACCAACAATTTTGTCCACGTGTGTAACTATTTGTCGAAGAAGGCTTTACTCATGGTTTTTGTTTTGCCTAAGGTTATGTTGTTCATGTTAACTGAGGTGTTAATTAATACAGAATTTAACAGGGCTAGGGATAGTTTTTTTTATCAATTTTCTTCACAGTTCTTAGTTAGTCCAAGTCTGTCTTGTTGCAATGGCCCACATTCTCCAACTAGTTCATTCATATTTATTCATATAAAATATGTATTAAAATAAAACCATTTCTTTATTTTAAGCATTAGTTAACAGGAGTAGTAGGAGAAGTAAATTTCTAAACCAAGGTTATGCCAACACAACAATTCAAATTGTCTATTTTCAGTACACATGCTACAACAGACAAATATTTTCCATATTGTTAACAACGCCAGATTAAATTACATACCTCCAAAGCCACAGCTCATGCAAGGAAAACGCACAAAGGTAAGTGACAAAAGAGCGTTTCCCATGAAACAAACATTACATCAATGTTTGTGTGGCAGGATGCGGGGGTTCACTGAATTCACCAGCTACTATGAAATAATGTCAACGCGTTCTGGAGTGCATAGCGGTTTTACTGCACCGCTAAGAACTCTGGGAAGGAGTTAGATGGGTCAAACCAGTCCAGTGGCCCGCTTCCAATTAGAAATGTTCTCCACAGCACCTGCTAGGGTTCATTGGACATTTACATACGTGGACCTCACGTGACCTTAGTTCAACAAGGTTGCCCGCTGAAGGGGCCTTCTTGGAGTGGTTAGAGGTGAGGTTGTTAGAAATAGGACGATTTTCCGAAGCCCTCGCGGCATAAATATCCGTTCCACAGACTTCCTGATTCACAAATAGGAAGGGAACGGAAAAGCTGATTATGATATTGGGATGAATCATTATGAGGATTCCTCCTTACTGCTTCTAGCCCTCTGTGAGGTCAAAGACAAGAAAGTTGGTATATTCAAAAAGGAAAATAATGTGTATTGATTATGTAAGGTATTGTTGCAGATTTGGCTGGAAACAGAGGGCAGGAATCGAACCAAGAACTCATCCGGCCCTAGAGACTCACTCGACATTTCACTGGGAGTCTCACTTCACTGAGTGAATCTGCTGTCCGCCTATCTGCCCGTTTAGAAGCCACTAGCCGGGTCCGCAGCCTGAATTGAACGGGGTACTCACCGGGGGAGTAGGCCGGGGGGGGGGGGGGGGGATCACAGCCACCAACGACCACAGAGTGCTGAGGCCATTCTGTGGTCCCTTCCCTTTGTGAAGGCGTCCATTTTATCTCTGGCTTCATTCAAGGTAGCTTGGCTGGGGGGATGTGGGGGGTGGGGTGGGGGGATCGGCTCAAGGAAATAAACATAATATTCAGAGAGGGAGAGCGAGAGAGAGAAGAGCGGTTTTGGGGGAGGGGGGAGTGGTCTCTCTCTCTCTCTCTCTCTCTCTCTCTCTCTCTCTCTCTCTCTCTCTCTCTTCTCTCTCTCTCTCTCTCTCTCTCTCTCTCTCTCTCTCTCTCTCTCTCTCTCTGATTATTATGTTTTCTTCCCAGAGCCGACCCGCAGTGACCTCCGTATCTTCTTGTGTTCCAGCTGCAGATTTAATGAGTTAATCCTCTATCGCAGAGCTCACCCTTTCATCCTGGTGAAACGCTGGAATGAAAGAGAGAGGGGGGGGGAGGGGAGGAGAGGGGAGGAGAGAGTGAGACGAGCGAGTGAAACACAGCCCCGATGACGTGGGAGGGGCCGTGATGCTTATCTGAAAATGGGCATGTCGCTGTGTGTGTAGCCATCACCGGATGTGTGGTCATGATGAACGGTCACGCTGTGTTTTTGTTCCTAGTTTATCATCGAGAACAGAGCAGGACTCACACATTCACGTTGTTCTCACGGCCGCTGACAAACTAAAGACGGAAGGGCTTGAGGGGAATCCACAACATCATTTTTTTCTCACAGCAAATAACCCTGATCACCAACCATGCAGCTAAACAAGCAGATAGGTGGTCTGAAAACAGCTTGGGCGGCAGGACAGTGTGTGTGGTGGTGACAGTGATTGACTCCCCAAACAAAAGGTTATGGTTTCAATCCCCTAAACGTCAGCAGTCTAGCTGAAGGCATCCAAGAGCAATATGGCTTCCCATCCCTACAGGGGGCCGGGGGTATCTAGCAACAAGTAGTCACACATGCTACTGACATGGCTCCTATCAGGTCCTCATAGACATATGAGTAATGAGTTATGAAGCAACAGCACAACGGTCGTTGCAGCCCCGTTGCTGAAATGCAACATTTGTAAAAATAAAAAAGTCCCATAGGAAACCCTGAAGATGCGACACGCAAAAACACAAAACGGATACTAATGATACTATTAATTACAGCGCGCTCTAACAAATGTGGTAGCAAAGTGCCATGCGTGCCTCTCGGGATTATCTATTGTTTTAATTAGTAACGGGGGCAGGATTCACTTCCCTATGGAGACCAACTAGCCAAGACTCTGTAATCGGCCCGCAGAGACCAGCCCAGCCTCACAGTTTGGAGACACCCAAGAGTTTAAACTGTGGGATAGGAATACTTTTCTCTTGGTTTGAAACTAGGGTTGACTCTCCATTGGTGGTTGTTAGCCACTCAGAACACAGTTTACAGACTGAAGTACCTGAACCGAGTTTTGGAATATCAATTGGCTGTTGGTTGTTAGCGTAGTATGCAATACCTTGTCCCTTTTTCAGTCCATCAGCTTATCCGAGCGCGGCTAGTAGAGTTTGAGAAGGTGAACAGAATTTGTGGAATATCATCCATTGATTTTCTCACCAGGTTTGAATGTCCCTGGTGGTTGTTTGTTGTTGTGTTGCATGCAAGGCATGGTCCCTGTTTAAATCCATAAGCCAATCCGAATGCAGGAGACAAGTTAGAAAGAGTGAGGGATGATGGAGGTGGAGCAGTGATTGAGTTGATGTGGACACACAGTCACGCACAAAAAATCGCACAAACAGATAAATGTGTGCAGATGGTCAACCACGGACACACACACGCACACACACACAACACACACACACACACACACACACCACACACACACACACACACACACACACACACACACACACACACACACACACACCACTTATACAAAAAACAGAAAGAATGACACAAACACACACACACAGCAGTTTCCAAGGGCAGACATTGACAGATACCCACACAGCACATAAACCATGCAGAGACACTCACTCAAACTCAATCTGAATATTTGAGTTAGAATTTTTGGGTTCTTTGCAGAACAATCCTCATTTTGTTTTTTCCCCCCAAAAAATATAACATTAAAACATTAAAACCAAAACAGATACAACCTCAGAAGCTTACACAACACAGCACAATACAATACAAAACTATGCTGCAGAATAGTCAAGTCAATTTCAATAAATTCTGAGGCTGTGTATTTCACTCCATGATGAAATAAACATAAGCAGGGAGAGCGCACGTTGACCTGCGAATCCAGCCAGTATTGATCCAGTGATGTCTCCTACACCTAGTATTTTCACTCTCATTTGCTGATATTGCCCTGCTGAAATAGACCAGTCCAACGGGCAGGAGAGTGGGCGGTGTCCTATCGGCCCAATTTCATTGGGCTCTCTCCCAGAGTTCACAGCCCAACCAAGATGACCAAGACGCCTCGACCCCCTACCGGCTGCTCCCTAATGATCTGCATCTGGATTCCCTGTAAGACACTTTGATTCAATCTGACAAAATGACTAGTGAAGGGATATGATGGTCCTTACATTCTAACTAAGGCCCTTACATTCTAATTAAGCCCCTTACATTCTACTTACACTCTAATAAGCCTTATACTCTAACCAGGCCCCTTACACTCTACCTAGGCTCTAACTAACCAGCACACCACACATAATCAACAGGGCCCCAGGTCATGGAAGAGCAACGCCACCATAAAGAAGATTTAGGAACATAGAAAGAACCAGCTCTCTTCTTGCAAGAGAAAACCAGATCCACAGTTTCCCACAACAGTAAATTAGTTTCTTAAAGTGGAAATGAAGCAAAAAAATAAAACATGTCTATAGCACTAGTTAAATATTTAAATATACCATAAATACAAATCAATTCGGAAATATATGACCCTTATTCAGAATAAAGCACAAAGAAGTTGCATTAAATTATATACGTTTTCAGCCATGTGCGCCGCCATCTCTGTTTTCAGAATACCGATGACGTCACGAGAATGGTTGGTAATATTCTACCATAGCGGCTCACAGCCTCACAGATAGCTTACTGCCTCAACAAAAATGGATATTGACGAATGGGATAGAACCCACCAATGAGGGCAGCCATTCAATTGCCTATGCTTTTGAGCCAGTAAGAGCATGTGGAGTTTTAGTGCCCCAACAGAGCCTGAAATATGGAGGAGAAATATATGAAGGCGAGAGAGACGTATCTGAGCGCACAGGAAACAATCGGTGGTGCTTATGTGGGGTTTGTGTCCCTCTGTCCCACTGACATGGAGAGTGTCTGCCTTGCCATGAAATGAACCTGGGACATCTCATCACAAATAACAGATGTATCACGTCCCAATCCGACGTGCCAAATGCTGTCATTAAGAGCGAGACGTGTTAGAGGTTGCAATGCTGTCGCTGAGGGTATTCTGAACAGTTTGCCGACTCCAGTTTGCCGAATGGCAATGTGAATGGGTGTATCACACATAGCCTAGTCGGCACACGAAAAACCCACATTGCGACCAATAATAAACTATGGAAAATCTTACTTTTAATAAATTGTTTCTATTGTCTAAGATACCTGTGTTTTCTAATGTCTTTTTTCATACGCCAAAAACAACTGGTCCATCCATTATAAAATACGAGTAAATAGTTTGTCAGCAATGTAATATTAATCTTAACCAAATGGTAAGTGGTAGAGAAAACAATCATGTTACATGGTTACCACTTATACGAATACTAGTCTGTAGTCACCCCCTCCCAGATAAGCGCGACTTCCCACTGCTTTGATTTTGGGGGAAATACATCGAAGAAGCCGCGATTCATGATGCGCTTTCGCGCTATGCATAAAAAGAAACAACATAACTATTGTAACTAGTTTATATTATTGTCGGCAATGTGGGTTTTTCGTGTGTCCGACTAGGCTATGTGATAGGCCTACACCCATTCACATAAACCAGTCGGCGAACTGGGAGTCGGCAAACTGGGTTTCGGCAAACTGGCCTAGAACCCGTCGCTGAGGGACATCCGAAGCCGAAACACTGGAGCGCCCAATAAACAGCAGGTACACTAAACACAGTCCTTCATAGGTTTGTGCCGAGAGGGAGTAGGGGACTAGACTGATCACCTGAGACTACACACAAATTTTTTATACACACCATACTCAGTTATTCTGCAAATGTAAGGCTATTAATCATGGTAGAAGCTGCGATACAGTACCAGCATAGCATAACAATACTGTAAACTAGCTTTACCCTGCTGTAACCCACAACAGGATCGCAAGGATCTGCTAATAGTTTTACACTTCTAATTGAGCGAAACAAATGCAATCATCGATACTACTCCATGACAAAAAAGAAACCTCCTTACTCAACAATTAGAAGTCGCACCACGAGTTTATTCACCAATTCATGCAACTGCATTTTCAGAACACACGGTAATCCACAAGTTATGCACTTCGGGCGAGAAATCCAAACACGTTATTGCGACTGGAACAGGAAGTTAAATCGGCGAATAAAGTCCTGTCTCTGATATGCCTACAGGATACATTACGGCGCCCTTGGTCTTCTTGGTACAAACACAAAAAACAAACATCAACAGAAAATTGCGAGGCATATTGAAATAAAGTGAACGTCCGCTTCGGTGATATTCTGTCAGTTAGAATGTAAATTAGTCATGACAGGCTTTACCTACTTTACGCTACTCTACGCTACTCATTCTAACATACATATATAAACATATATATGTATATACATGTATATGTATATATGTATATGTATAGGCCCCCTATGGAGGAGATAATGTGGAGGAGATAATGTTATTTACAGCAATGAAAAGTAGTTAAACGGGTGCAGCAGCTGGGCTACCACATCATTTCATGATACAATTAATTGTCGTGCATTTATTTCCAATAACATATGGATTATTTTTGCGATGGATTAGAATTATACAAGAGCATGGAGGCGAGCTAGTCGCAAAC
>OLKM01000710.1:0-74185 GCA_900291075.1 Melanogrammus aeglefinus
CACAAGTCATGTTCAAATCCTTACCAAAGGAAAGTAATCACTTGCGACGTACATTTATCGCTTGAAAGTTATTACAAATAAAATTATTTACCAAAGAGACTATGTTTGGATTGCTATTATTTGTCTAATCTGTTTTCGTAGCGCTAAAAAAATATTGATTTGTGTCTTACCGATTCCATTGTATAACTAGTTTTATGAATAATGTTGTTTTATGAAAAAAGATCCTAGACATGGTTTTATTTGCATAACCACAGCTATTGCACATTTCATATTTATTACCATAATCATTTAGGTAGAAATTTAAACTTTTTAACTGTTGTAACTTCATGGTTAGGGTTCTTGTGCAAAAACCATCACTAGAAAATAATCCACTAGATGCCAAATCTGTTACTGCGAGAGCGTCCAATCTTTGCTGCCACAGTTGAGAGGCTATGAGCCTGTTAAGAAATACATGTACATTAGTGGAGAGCTTGATAAAAAGGCCCTATGTCATTCTTTCAATTCCAACTGATGTAAAAGGAATAAATATTAACAACTTCTACCAACAACAAAAAGTTGTCGAGGTTGATAGAGGGGTTCGGTTCAATCTGTTACTGAGTGGAATCTTCATTTGCATCAAATATATGATGGCTCAATTCATTCGATGCTCATGGTGGAGGGGATGTGACAGGTTTTCCCAACGGGGAGTCAGACGGCCGGGCTGTATTAAGACCACTCCATCCTCCACCACACAATTTTTAATAGTGAGCGTTAAACGATGAGGTGTGTTGGAAGCGTTCTTGATTTTGTTCTCATACAAGTTGTAACGATTTCCATCTTCGGGAGCCATGACCGTGTGGCAGAGCTGGTGTTATTTGCTGTTGGCATATGCTTCGCACCTTCTGACCGTTTCCGTATCAGACAGATGCCGCAGCCCAGGACCTTGGCCTGGGTCGAGCTAATCACAACAGATTATCTAATATGGGGCCGGTTTAATACGATGAAGGAGCGACATGTGGGAGCGACCGCTGAGGAATTCTGGCATTATAACAACCAATGGACGCCTACACTGGTTGGTTTCCCACAGTTAGGCATTAGCATGCCCGCGCCCCGCACAGCTCGGGATTTTGAGACAGTGGCAATTATTGCTTCGACTGCGCGAGAACCAAAGTCTCGGGACTAGCCGTGATGGCCCAAAAAACCTGTGGTCATGTCAGGTACGCATTCACGTTTCGAGTATGCTGCCCGTTGTGTATGTTAGAAGCTCCATTATTTTCACTATGGTCCAGTGAAAAATAACGTACAAAATGTTCATTCAGACTTGGCCAGGGTTGCGTGTGGTTACACCTCCATGAAGTAGAGACAGTATGACTTGAACGGGACAGGTTGCTAGTTCAGATCTCCAGTTTCAAAAGGTGATCCTGACGCAATGACGTCACGTCAACCGCGCGTAGCTGCTGCTCGAGATTAATGTGGGCCGGCTGGCCTTCTTGCATGCCGGTTTGACTCTTCCGTCGATCGTGTTACGGACGCCCTTGTTGAGTCTTTATGGAAGAAAAGCTTACTTTAGCTTTTTATTAGCTTTCTGCTATATAATAAAAATGTAAAGCAACCGTTAAGGTGCCAGAGACACTTTCCTGTTGGCACTGCAGGCTGTGGCCTTACTAGCATGATCCGCCTCCCCAAAAATTGGCTTGCCTCGGGCCATCGCCGGAGGGTTATTCTCTGCATTTATGAGGCACTATTAAGAGTTATCGAGGCCCCATCAAGGCCTGGAAATACAACATTTTGTTGACCAAGGGAAGGGAATCAATGTATTCTCCCTACTACAGAAAACATACTTGTTTTGAGGGGACACCAGGTCAGCATTGTATTAAAACTGATAATGGCAGAGAAAAACTATTGGGTCAATAGAGCTTAAGGCACTCCAGTACCAGCATTGCATATGCTGCGAATCAACTGACAATCACCCGTGATGTCTGTGTAGAACCATGATACCGTGTAACGTGTGGTTTAAGCAGATTGTAGATGTAAGTAATGTTTGTTGAGGAAAAACGCTACCGCTGGCGCCCCCAGCGGACGACAGGTTCGAATACATTGATCCCTGGCTACTGCGAGTCTTGTGGGATCTGCATTAGTATTAACATAACAACTCCTCTGTGGAAGGAATAAAACGTCAGTACTTGGTTGGATCATATGTTTGCATCGCACTGCTCGGTGAATGATCTGTGCTCCGGCAACTCTCTGATGATGACAATACGCTCAAGTCGTTGGAACTTGGGTTTATCTGTTCATGCTCCACGGTGGTCGGTTCGGAAATTGAATTCAGGAGGGTGTGGCACGCACGACCAGGTCAAATTTGTAATATTCAGGTCAGAATTATTTCTCTCCCGGATGAGGGTGTGGCCTATCTTACTCAACGTAATCATCTTAACAAACAAGACTTGATTAGTAAAACTGAGCTAAATCATACGACTTTTAAAAGTGGTGTATGAATGTGATTTAGAATTGCTATTTGTTTCATGCGAAGGAATTGTGCTTTAAGGGTTTGTAGAAGTACTCTGTGTTGGATACAGCTTCAAATTTGTACCATCGTTGACACAGTTCCAATTTTATTGTGTAAACAATTGAGAAAACTCGGATGGCCTTCCTCCCAGGAATGATGTAGCTCGGGTCAGCTAATTTCACCACAGCGCTGAAGCCAGTATTCTCAACAAATGACGACGGCTGGGCGTCTTTGTCAGGCAACGCCTCGTCCATCGTGTTTTTCGGGAAACTAACAGAGTATCATGTAAAATAATCCTATAAAATGTTTACATGTTAAAATGATTTTATAATTAGGTATTACCGGGTATGTAATCATCCACTTTAAATGGTGGATATGAATGATAATGAACTGAAATACAAAATCAGGGACTTCCAGCCATAGCTGCAGAAAAAGGCTTGCAAGAACTTGCTGCCTCGGGGCAGCACCGGGGGGGAAGTGCTTTGCAAGGACAGGCTTCAAGATTTAAGGCGTTTTTGAGGAGTTCTTGTGGAACATGATAAGATCAGGTGATGGAAACACATTTTGTTGATGATATCAAGGGAATATATATATTCTCACACGTGAAAAAAATATATATTTTGGGGGTGGGTCAACACTTTTAACCTGGTTTTACCCATTGTATCCTCTAATCTGTACTATGTATAATCTGTGCTTTGGATCTATCCATTTGATTATAGCAAATTTGTCAACCCTTCCAGTGGTTCATTCAGGTGTTAAGCCTCAGACGTCAATTATTTGACAATCAACATTCAATACTTTATCTGAAACTGTGTTGACACAGTCCTGCGATCAGGCAATTCAAACTTGATGCTTCGCTGTCAATTGTCCTGTAACTCGTGTACAGAGCAGATTTTGAAGTTCATGTCTGACTGTTGCATTATGTCTATAGTTAATCTGGACCAAGTGGTCTTAAAGTCCCAAGTGTTTTGATAAAATCACATGCCTCAGACTCTCAAAGGGCCCTTCAGTCTTCTATTGGCCCCCAGATGGGCCTCTCTCACACTTGACTCCTCAAACAACCGCCTCTCTTCTCGCTCCCCTCTGGTCCAGCTGCCTTTGTTTCCCTCCTTGTTTAACTCTTGTAACAATGCAAGGAAAGAGCCTCACTGAAGGTCAAACTACAACTGTGAATCCTGGTTACAGACAGATAAGACGCAAAAATTCTAAATGTTTAACCTGCGATTTCAACAATCAACATTGACACATCTTTAACTGTTTTCAAGGGAAGGAACGCTATAAACAATGTAATAAAATCATGGATGTTTCTTATAACAATGAATATAATGTTGATGTGTTTTTGAAAAAAAGTGTTAACTCTATGAGGATCCAGATGGGTTAAATAAACATACCATTGTTATCAGTCCAAACGGCATACAATAGTGGAATGTGTTTGATCCTATTCGCCAGGGAATGTCCAACTGATTCTGAGCAATGAGGAAGGCCTACTTTAACGGGTGGAATCTATAACAAATGGGACAAAATATATAAATAGAGCAGTCCTAACGGCTGGATCATAACATCTACTTTTCTGCAGGCCTGATGGTGTTGACATGACTCCATAACCATTTAACAAAAGAGTACTAGTTACAATATGTTGTGTAGCATGAAAAGGTTTATTGTGTGTGTGTGTGTGTGTGTGTGTGTGTGTGTGTGTGTGTGTGTGTGTGTGTGTGTGTGTGTGTGTGTGTGTGTGTGTGTGTGTGTGTGTGTGTGTGTACGTGTGTGTGTGTGTGTGCGTGCGTGTGTGTGTGTGTGTGTTTCCATGTGGTGTAGACATTCCAGCGTAGACCAGAGTTTGTACCAAGGAAAGGTAATGACAGGACTGGGCTTTACACACAAACACGCACGCACGCACACGCACGCACACACACACACACAGACACACACACACACACACACACAACACACACACACACACACACACACACACACACACACACACACACACACACACACACACACACACACACACACACACACACACACACACACACACACACACACACACACACACACACACACACACACACACCCTTTGTCTGTTGATATTCTTGTCCTTCCTTTTTTTCGGAATCTTGCCATTTTTCCTTACAACCTGTCTTTGGGTCTCTCTGCATGCCTGGAACCACTGACTAGCCGGAGGGTAGGCATACACATCCTGAGTCTAGAATTAACTTGTGGCATGCGGTCCATTCTTTTATGGTTTCTGTGTTTTGCGTGTGTACCGAGGCCACATGCACCTTGCACTCGCACCAATCTCTAGTTTTCAGAGTTCAGACTGGGAACTTTCTATCTGTGGATAAGACCCATGTTGTAGTAGATGTAATCCAATTTCCCCAAAAAGTTTGGCGGAACTTGTTTAGTTATACATAGAATCACTAAGGTAATCACAAAAAAAAAACAAAAAAAACGTAAACCAGGTGTTAACACACCTATAGATTGTGTAAATCACTAACAGACGGCCCAGAGTCCGGGTCGGGACCCAGAAGCCTACCCATACGGACCCGGACCTACAGCAGGTTATGATAATTGGTCCCAAAACTAAATTAACTACTGTCGTTGATTTTAGGTTGTAGTTTATAACGGAAGATGGAGCACGTGAGCCCTCTGGTGGCCACAAGGTGTATAACGTATTGATGTCAATAGCGACAGTATAAGACCAAAGATATCCCATAAAAAACAATTGCACGGATAATTAGACAAATAAATACACTTCAATATTAATGAATTATTTAATGACTAAATGCATATAAAAGTATACCAAAACAGTAGGCCTACGTTTTATTTTTCGGTATTTTATTTCTGCTTGGTCTTTCACATTACAGGACGCTATTGGTTCATCATGGATTGTGCTCTGTTCGGTTATATCCTATTCAATGGAATATGCCAATTGTGATATTTTAGGTTATTCACCGAAAATAAACGGATGTTCTTAAATTAATCAAATCCTTCTAACTAATTTAGCCTTATGATGGCCACACGTCTCTTCTTGCTTTCAATCAAATAAGGTCCCCGTCCGTAAAGAAAACAAATAGTTGGTGCAGGTGCAGGTGATTATGCAGGTGCAGGTGACTATGATGTAGGCTATATAATATTGGTGCAATCGATGCTTGGAGGGAAGGAGAGACTGTGTGGTATGGTGATGCATTAGGGGATTATAGTGATAGGTGATAGGTGAAGGTCTGAGATGACCAGGAGCTCTTAACATTTTAGTTTTTCTTGTAGGCAGATATGCGTTTTAATTAAGTGGTGTGGGGAGTTCTTGTGTGGGGGGCAGCGTTGTGTTATGCCCCAGTGTATGGCGAGTGTCCTGTTGGGTGGAAGGTGGTGACGACTGGGAGGATGGTGATTGGTCGGATCTGGGAGGGCAGGGCGAAGGGAAGGACTCCTGTTAGGATACAGACCCTGGTTAGTAGTAGGGTTAGGATCTGGGAGGGCTTATTAGGGAGGAGGGGTTAAGGGTTGGGGGGGGGGGGGGTTGAAGGGCTGATGTAATAATATTTTTAGATTTATTTTTGACTTGGCCCCTTGTTCGTAGGAGCAATCTATATCACCACCACCGATATTTTTTTAGACAATATCCAGAATCTTTTCACTTGCGAATTAACACGGTCGGGTTGGCTATTTTTTGCCAGCACGCCACCCTAGCCATATTATGGGCAACCGCGTTCCCCTTGGCCCCATACACTGCTCTCGCACGGTTCATTTTGCATAAGGGTGAGTCAAATGACGCGATAAACGCCCCTTTTATGTGAACGCGCATTGAACCTAGTGAAAAACCTGGTTCAACTAATTGAATCTAAAGTGAGCGTGAGGGTTTTTCGGTACAGAACCGATCCCTTGGCATTGTCTGACGATATTCTTTATGAGAGATACAGATTCTCATCAGACGGTATTCGTTTTTGGATCGTCCTTGTTGGACCATATGTAGGCCTAGGCAATGCTACACAAAGAAGCTGTGCACTTACTATTGCGCAGTGTGTCTGCTGTGTTTCAAGTTCAAAGGTGGCCCCACGTTCAACGTAGGATACATTAACCTTGGATAGTCAAGTGTCGTGTTGTCCATTATCCCTTACATAACCGCTATGCCAGTGTGACACAATTAGAGCTAGGCATTTTTTATTTATATTACGAGAATTGTTAAGAAAAATCACCTCCATAGTCGCCCTGGAGTCACAGGCCGGTGGACAGCAGGTGGATTGTTGATTGATGTTTGCTGGGTCCATTTGCATTTGGTTTTGTAGGCTACGTGACTGCAGTATGGCGTTGTGTCAGTTCTGCCTGTTGCATGGTTACTTGCCCGAATGCAGTGCTTCTGTCAGCGGTCCTGAGTTGTCCAGGGGTGTTTTTGATGAGTGTGGAGGCTGTTGTCCAATATTTATAACCCTGATGTTGTCCAGGGGTGTTTTTGGAGTGTATATTAGGCGGTTGTCTAATGTTTATAACCAGTGGCAGGCCTTGTTTTTTTTTAAGGTGCATAAACTGTTGAGAAGTAAAAAAAAAAAAAAAAAGGGTCTGACTTATCATACCTGTGTAACTATTTATTTATTAACGCGTTTAGCGCCCTCCGCCTTGTATTAGGCTTATCGTCTTTGTGCGTGTGAATGCGTAAACTGGCTGCATCCATAGCCTCAACAACAAGAACTATTTTAGATAATAATACAAATACTACTGATAATAAGTTATAATGATAATAATAAATATTTCGCCTAATACTAGTAAAGAAAAACGTGTGCATTTCTGCTGTGTTTGACTCCACTGCGTTAAAATATTTCTCAAACGACAGTGCCCCCCCTACTGGTGACCCGTGCCCCTCCAGTAGATGTGCTCTGGCGCCGACTCTCACATGCAGACAGAACATGCATATCTGCATGACAATATATTCAGCAGAAAACCATCTGCCAGCAGAGAGCCATGTGTCAAAATGGGTAACATGTAGCCTGGCTATTGCCAGACCAAGCTCAATCGTAGATTTGACGTTGGTCTGGCCAGGGAGGCTGCTGTCATTTTCTTCAGCACAAGAGGCGAGATCAATGGGCCTAGTTCAAAGGACTCTGCATGCCGACGGCTGCATGCCGTCGCTTCCCTGTCGTCATTGTGGTAAACCAGTTTGGTGATTGGCTCCCGCAAAAACGCAAAACTGGAAAGAAATGTATAGCTCTTCAGGGCGAACTCAAATCGCCCTTGGCAGAGCCTGGGTAGCCCCCGCAGAATTAGAATGATCGTACATAACAAAATCTGTAGGTGGGGAAGAAGTAAAAGCTGTCACGTTTTGAGCTACACACTTTTTTCCATCTAGAGTCCACTTGGGTTTTGGATTGTCGGTGCCGTTAAAGTAAACGATTATAAATGCTACTTTAACGGCAGTGGCAATCCAAAGCCCAAGTGGAATCTAGATGGAAAAAGTGTGTAGTTCAAAACGTGCGCAGCTTTTACTTCATCGCCACCTACAGAGTTTGTTATGTAGGCCTACGTCATTCAAAAAAAAGTTATTTCCCATATAGACATTTGACTGATGGAACCAGGAGCCTCGGAGGGGGGACTTATTCTTCAGAGTGTTATGTCTAAATAACGGAGACTGAAGCCAGAGCTTAATTGGAGCGTGCTCTCCGTTTATTAACCAAAACGCAACTCGCTGAAAACGGGTACGGTCACGTGAATCGCACGTTACCGTAAAACACATTGCACTGACGCAGCAGTGCCAGATGTAACAATTCCCCCCCCCTCACAGAACTAGGAGTGATACTCAGTCACAAAGTCACGCAGGTGCTGGGGCCTGCCGCGTGCCCGAGCTGGACGGGGTTCAGGTGCAGCAACAACCACTGGCCCGTCGGGCTGGGCCGGAGGAGCTGGGATTGGTGCAGCCTCAAACCATGCAGCCGGCAGAACTCTAGCAGAGGGCACCACCAGGTCTGGGCTCGGGGGGGCGTGTACCTTGCCCAGGCGGTTAGCATGCCAGCGTGTGCCGTCGGCGAGCCTGAATGTAGCCGGGCCAAGCTGTTGGCTGACCTGGACCGGGTCCGACCAAAACGACTGGAGCTTGTTGTCCCGATGAGGTCGACGAATCCTGACCCAGTCCAAAACAGCGATGGCAGGTGGCTTAGCACGTCGGGCCCTGTCGAAACGGTCCTTCATCCGACGCTGGCGTGTGTCTACGGCGGCTCGAACCGGGTGGGCTGGGGCCCAAACTGCTGTAGGGCGGAGCCTATCCAGAGGCAGCTGGAGCTCCCGCCCCAGCATAAGGGAGGCTGGGGAGACTCCTGTGGTGGCGTGTCGGGTGGCCCGGTAATGCAGCAGCGTTTGGAGGAGGCTGGTGGTGAGTGTGCACCCTTGTGCCAGATGGGCCCTGATGCCATTTTTCAATGACTGGTTCAGCCGTTCCACCCCCCCATTCGCAGCCGGGTTGTAGAATGCTGTGCGAATGTGGCGTATTCCTTTCCCCTCCAGATAAGAGGACAGTTCGTGGGAGACCATCTGGGGACCATTGTCGGTCGTGATCCTCTTGGGCAGGCCCCACCGCGCGAACAGAGAGTCGAGAATGTCAACCAACACCTTGGCTGTGACCGAGCCCACAGGCGCTACCTCTGGCCACTTAGAGTGGAGGTCGTAGACAACGACGAGGAACCTCTGGTGATGCGGTACTCCATGCAGCTCGCCGCAGATGTCAAGTTGAAGGTGCTCCCAGGGTTTGGATGGCCAGTCCAGTGGTTGCATGGGCGGGGGTGGGGCTGGGGCCCTGGTCTTACCACTAAGAAGGCAAGCAGTGCAGTCCTTGACCAGGGTCTCGATACTACTAATAATAAAGTAGTAGTAGTATGCTAGTAGTACTAGCAATAATAACGACGTCGCGACACCGCTGTTTGAGCTTGACTATGCCCAAGTGGCCCTCGTGCGCCATTGCAAGGACACGCGCCCGAAGGGCACTCGGGACCACAGTGCAGAGCCCACGAGCGATGCAAGTGTCGTTCCAACATGACAGTTGACTCATCTGGTACCCTCACCGGCCAGCCCTGTCTGATGTAGGTCGAGAGTGTAGAGAGGGTGGGGTCGTCAGCTGAGGCGTCCTGGATCTCCCTCAGTGACACTGTCTCCTGGAGGGGTGTGTGGAGGAGCTGGACGAGGTCGTGCTCGGCCTGGTCCTCCAAATATGGATCTGGGGGTGAGTTGGGGATTGCACGTGAAAGCAGGTCAGCAACCACGTTGTCCCGACCCGGCGTGAAATGCAGGCGGAAGTTGTACTGCTGCAGGCGATCGGCCCAACGATGGAGACGGAGAACGCCCAACAGCTGCACCAGCCGTTCCTGTCGTAGGAGTAGGCTACAACTTGTCTTTCAATAAACCATCAGGAGATTAATTTTGGCGGTATAATTTTATTGTTGTTATTTCTGTTGCTGCTGTTGTAAGATGATAATAATAAAGTAGTAGTAGTAGTAGTAGTAGTAGTAGTAATAATAACGACGGCGTTCCCGTCGGAGGCGGTCTTTTGCTGTGGAGAGAGTAGGTACCACCCCGATGGGCGTGTAGGTACCACCCCGATGGGCGTTCCCGCTGGGGTCAGTCGTTTTCTTGCAGGCAGTCGTTTTTTGGCACGACACCGGCAGTGAGAATATATGTTTCGAACGAGGAAATCCAGCGAGGCCACGGCACCGGTGGTTCTCCCGGTAGGGCTAGGAAGGGGGAGGGTGGTGGTAGGGAGCAATCAGCCATCTCTCGTCGCCAATGTTATGTCTAAATAACGGAGACTGAAGCCAGAGCTTAATTGGAGCGTGCTCTCCGTTTATTAACCAAAACGCAACTCGCTGAAAACGGGTACGGTCACGTGAATCGCACGTTACCGTAAAACACATTGCACTGACGCAGCAGTGCCAGATGTAACACATGGGGCTTTCACACCAAAAAGAACCGAGAGCCAGTTCCGGGCTGGTGCTAGGGCCAGTTCCAAACTGGTTCCAGCCTTATCCCAGTTACGAACCGGTTGGTTTCACACCGGCGAGAGCCAGCCATGTGTCATGACGTCATGACGTTGCGAGAGCAACATCATGACGTCACTTCAAACGTCTGCATACGTCTCCGCTTTTACCGGCAACCCTCACAGTTTCAAACACAACAATGGTGGAATACGCGGCAGCGTTCAAGTTTTTCTCCTCGCTTTGGGCGCCTACTTAGGCAACCAAACACAACAGATCCAGCGAATCTGTGATAATGATCGTGTGCGCGAGAGCAATGACCGGTCTTCGTTTGCCTTCCTGTTTATGACGGTACGGATAACCCCGCCCCCTGCCCCTGGCGTAAAGCGGTTCCCGTTCTGGCCCAGCTCACAACTGGGGCTTGAGTTGAACCGGTTTTTAGGGGCCGGAGCCGGTTCTTTGGCGGTGTGAAACCAAAACCCTGGCTCTAGCTCCGAACCGGCCCGGAACCGGTCCGATTTTGCGGCGGTGTGAAAGGGCCCACAGAGGTCTCGTCACAATATATATATGTTAGTTTTGGGACCATAGTATACAATAGATTAGATAGTAATAACTGGACTTGTTCAATGATCCGAATATTAATAAAGATAAAACAACAAAAGGACCTTGGGCCTACTATGAAAAATGTAATAAAAAAATACACTTTGACAGAGAAATGCAAATGTCATTTAACTGTCGTTAATAAATACTGTATGTTAGAAATCATTCTATCAAGTTTCTCCATACATTATGCAGTAACACTTGCAGAGCTCTCTGGGTGGACCTCAGACGCCGGTATGTTGAATTTCCAGGGTATGAACATGCAGCAGTGGCACCAACTATACTATGGTGTCAAACTCTTTCAAATAGCGTTTCGTCTAGCGAGATGTATGAGCCAAGTCAAAAAGCTTAAAGGCGCAACACGGTGATTTAAATAACGACTGCCCAGCTTGTTACAGTAATCAGTTAAATTAAACCACCTGTAATGACCCAATTGTATCCATAGGCCTACTGTGTGCAACCGTACTGCAGTACGACTACGTACTACAAGTAAAAACAAAAAAAGTATGCGTATTTGGGTACGCGCGTACGCAAATAGTAGCGTTTTTTTGGACCTTTGATCGGTGATTCTGTGTTTGATTAACCAAAGCAGGGAGACGCACTGTGCTCACGTCTTCAAACCATGCAGGGCATAGTCGTCGTCTCAGGCATTACTTGCATACGGTTGATTCAAAGATTGAAGAATCGCCGGGATATTGCGACGCGTTTTTATTCCACCACGGTAAAGTAATTGAAACCCTACTTTAATAGTTCAACATATGCAGTCGAGTTTAGTATGAAGTGTAGCGGATGGCGAGACGGTGGGGTCATGTTTAGGTCCCTTTAGCGAATCTGAGGAACCAAAAGTCAGTCTGCTCGTCATTCAGGAGATTTGAAGTTAAGGGGACTTGAAGATGGGGGATATTTGATGTGCAAGACATGCACTGACTCTCATGATAGAGCTGACAATGTGTATTAAGATCCGTATGCAATCCTGTCAAATGTTTAGATTACACTCACCCATTCATGCACCCATTCATGAACACATTCACACACCGTTAGCCTAGTCAACCATGCAGGCGACAACCAGCCCGTCGGGAGCAGGTAGTGTGAGGTTTCTTGCTCAGGGGCACCTCGAAACTCTGGGGACATGAATGAGGCTACACAGCATCTGCGAAAACAATTGGATTGTCTTGATAGCCCACAATCAAGGGCTTTAAGTTTGTTTATGATCGGGGGGACATCAATTGGTTGTAAAGCGTGGAGTTGAAGTGTTCTCCCCTCTATCAAATCATTTAATCAAACAAATAGGCCTATGTGTCCAATTACTGTCAACATGATAAACGTAAGTTAGTTAGTTATTTTGTTTTTGGACGATAATTTGAACTGCGATGGCCTTAAGTAAAATATGTCAAATGTCATAAAAAGAGGAGATAAGAAGTTAGAAACCACAACAGCTATTAAGATACCAAATATTGGTAACCCTTGAAACTGGGTGACGACGGGGGGCTTTTTAATTGTGAAATGGACCGTGTACCTCTTCCATAAATGAAGGCAAAACAATAATAAAGAACCTGTAATTGTGTCAAACTATGCATCATACATGATCCATAGTATCAAAGTGTGGTCTTCATGTTTGGAATTATAGGCATTCAATTGCCTCTAAATTATTTTTATAAAAGTGTATATATATCTTTTTCACTTTAGTAGCTAATCTCACAGGAATTGAGAAATTGACTACATAAATGATATGGCAATCAATAATGATATAATTGATAATGCAAATATATTGTAGATGGAGAAACCCTATGTCCTAACGAGAAGATTTGGCAGACCACAAGCCATCTACAGTTCACTCTCATCTTTGGTAGAGGATCATTTTACTGTGATCGATTTCGAGAAGATGGAAAGCCAACCAGAGATCAAGCAAAAGATCCAGGCAATTCTGGTGTGGGGCGGTTCTGCCTTCATCAACAGTTCATTCCTACAAGGATTTCCTAATTTGAAGGTATCGGACTGGCCACATGGATTATTGGCTAACACACTGTACACATCTTTTTCCTTAAGTCATTGTTTGTTGAAATGATTTACAAAGGCATGTTTTCGCTCATAGTTATGTCCATCCCTTTACATATGAAACAAGCAAAATACCCTGTATTTCTTCAAGTAACGTCTTATTGACTGATATGTTACTTGGCTTTTATGCCATTGGGGAGAAGGGTGCTTAGGGCGGTTTGTTTTTCTTAGTCGTTCCTGCATCTTTACCATCAACATTACTAAACCCAAACTATGATCCTTGAGATTTAAACATTTTGGTTTAATTTTGTTCTCCCTTTGTCTCCAGGTTGTAGTGAATGGAGGTGTGGGAGTGGATCACTTGGACATCCCCCTAATTAACAGTTTTGGGGTTAAAGTGACAAACACTCCTGATGTTGTGTGCAAACCTACAGCCGACCTAGCCATGGGGCTGATGTTAGCATCTGCCAGGAACATCATACAGGGTAGGGCTGCTCGATTATGGAATAACCAATATTGAAATCAGGATTACTCAACGGACATTTTTGAGTTTGAAAACATGATGCATTATTCAGCATTTATCTCTAAAAAAAATAGCCCTGGTTTTTGGCACATAAGCTCAATCAGCCCAGTAATGTATTAATAATGAACTGACAGCAATTGCTTTCTGTTTATAAAACACTTCTCAATTAGGGGATTTCTTTTCTCGGAATCACGAGGAAGGGGAGGATATCGGTGAGATTCACCTTGGAAAAGACATCAGCAACAAAACGCTAGGAATTGTTGGAATGGGTAACATCGGAAGGATGGTGGCCAAAAGAGCACAAGGCTTCGACATGAAGATATACTACCACAACCGGACACGCAGGTATAAGGTCCAATCTCAAGTCAAAGGACCTTCTCTTTATAGTTTCCCTGTTAATGTTTTAAAGAGTGGAACATAATAATTCACAGAATGAGTGAATGTTGTTGCTTTAACCTTTTCCATGAGCCCCAACCAGCAGACCCCCTCATTAGTGATTCAAGTTATAGTGGTACTTATTGGCTCATTCATGGCTGTCTCTGCTGAACGGAATGAGCCTAGCTGCGGCTGAGTTACATTGCTAGCATTTTACTAAGTTTGACGGGCGACTTATTAAAATGGATTATGTATCTGACTGTAAATATTGACTCCCACAGGCCAGTGGAGGAGGAGCAGACGGTGGGGGCAGAGTACTGCCCTGTACTCTTGGATCTATTAGCTATGTCTGATTACGTTGTGGTGTTGGTTAATCTAACCGCAGCGTCCACACATTTGATTGGACGAGAGCAGCTCTCAGCTATGAAATCCAGCGCCACCCTGATCAACATCAGCCGAGGTTTGTGTCCACACTATAACGTATTATTATTGACCAATAACATCACACAACAGTGATGCAATACACATGTTATGTAAACATATCAAATAAACTCCTCCACAAAATAGAAGATCACAACACACAATAATGCTTAATGGACAAACAATGTAATGGTTCTTACCGTCATTCTTGACTCTCTTCATCTGCTCTGTGATCAAGACCAAATAGGTGAGCGCTGAAAGCCTTTTCAAAGGTTTTTATTTGTGGACATCGTTCAGTTGTGGAAAAGCCTTAGTGCAAAGAAATTTGCCATGCGTCCTATCGCTTCTCGTTGATAGACACCAACATCTTTAAGGCTTATTTAACCTTCCTTTTCACATAGCGCTCTTGTGGAGTCCCCTCTACGACTTCATCTTCTTCTGGACAGGGAAGTTGGCGTCGGTTGATGGAAATGGAGCAAAAAGCATACAGTGGTTTTAATGAGTCAAATTATTTGCGGCACAGGTTACACTGATCAAACAAAAGTCTGTGGGTACATGTGAGAATATCAGGCTATCACAGATATATACTTTGCTCACCGTATTTCTGTAAGAATTGCTTGCTTTGCGTTGTCACCCACTGGGCCACATGTAGAGTGAGACGTATAAGTAAAAGCATGCATTTCCTGTGCCACTCCCTCATTTTGTGTTCCCTTATTCTCTCAGGGTTTCCCAGTCAGTAACCCCTGCAACAAATGTGTTTGAATGTAGAATACAAAGCATACAACAAAGCAATAAATGGCTCCAGTGGATAGAGTCACGCCACTTGATCACGCTCCACTGCGTCCCAATATTCCCTCGTTGGTTGTTCGTAGGTAAAGTGGTGGATCAGGAGGCCCTTGTTGAAGCTCTTCAGAACAAAGTAATCCAGGCTGCAGCGCTAGATGTGACCTACCCTGAACCGCTGCCCAGGTAAACGCAAGCCGACCACCGTGATGAAACGGCCATTGTTTCACCTAGAGAATGATCATAGTGTGGGAGCTATTCTGCAGTGCAATTGAACATACATTCACCCCTACGTTAATGTTATAACATATGTAGGTTAGATGAATACTGCCAATTAAAGGCATCAATAGAGAATATATGAACAAAAATGTATAATAATTGATAAAAAATTAATTAAACTAAACTCCCAAAAGACTTCACTATCACTTCCATTTGTAACTGCAGTATTGCCTTGCAATTATATATTATTTAGACATCAGTTTACGCAGTATAGTGACAGAGGTGACAAACATTATGGTCCAACTTTTTGGAGTCTGATGTTTGATGCTATTTGGTTGTTGGATTCTTTCCGTGCATTTTTTGTTGAAGTACTTATTTATTTAAAGCGAAAAGAAGAGATCATTTTATTGGAATAGCAACTTAACGTGTGTGTGTGTGTGTGTGTGTGTGTGTGTGTGTGTGTGTGTGTGTGTGTGTGTGTGTGTGTGTGTGTGTGTGTGTGTGTGTGTGTGTGTGTGTGTGTGTGTGTGTGTGTGTGTGTGTGTGTGTGTGTGTGTCATTTCAGAGGCCATCCCCTGTTATCACTTCCAAATGTCATTGTGCTACCCCACATGGGGACTCACACATTGGAGACGAGCTGTCTCATGATTAAGCAAATGGTGGCCAATGCGCTTGCAGCATTGGCTGGGGACACGCCCCCTAATGAGGTCATAGTCTGATTCTCTGGAGAGGCTGATACCTTTTTATCATTGAAAACAGACAGCTTATCAGTACTGTAGTAATAATGATGTTATAAAGTAAATATAATCTATGTGAATTATCTACGAATTGCATCTAAATCTGTTTTGTCTTATTTACGCAGATGTTTTTAGGAACGTTATCATTTATTATTCTTCACCTCTATTGGAAATCTCCTGGCATCTGCTAAATGGGTTAAGACTTTAATCGTAGTCGAATCATAAGTATTATTATATATGCTAACTAATTTATAACAAATCCTGTGGTAAATGATCCATTAATTATAATAGGGACACCATAGAGCAAAGCATTTCAAAGGTACATTGCAGGGTATATCTTATAATCATGATTAATTTAGACTTAAACGCATGCTTCCAAGTAATTGCTGATAAAAACAATTTAAAGTAATTATCTTAATATGAGCCATATATATATGATGAATTATTTCTTAATTATTCCCATAGACATTAATATGATCTGAATGACTTATAATGAAATACTTAAATTTACTTGCTTAATTGTGATAAAAAAAAATATGTTACACTGTGTTGAATCAGATCTCTACTGTATGTGCAGACAGAAACAAGACAAAAAAAATATGATGCCAGCTCAAAGCCTGGGTTCGCAGGTTGGCCAGTGTGTAAGCTCTCATGTGCCCCTGCTGTCTTGAGCTCTTTGCTACAAGACCATCAATATCTTACATTAAAGATATCCAACTGATGCCTCCTCATTCCCTCATTTTCTTTCAGTTCCCCTTGATCCTTAGCACATCACTCCTCCCCATTCTCAAGCCAAACAAGCCACACCCTCCCAATCACCATGGTGACACATCTGTACAGGTGTTGTGTTGGCAGATGTTGGTGCAACAGGTGTGCTGCCTCCATCACACCTGGATGTTTCAAACTTGCCCATCACCGGTGTCAATCTCCCTTTACAACCAGCCCCCAAGGCTCTGATTGGTCTCTTAACCAGACAGTCTAGGCAATGACTCTGACGTCACTTCCCCACTTCCTGTCCGCCATGTTCCCTCGCAATAGAGTTGTGTTATTGGCAGGAATGAACAAAAAGGGGGACATGGTTAGTATTCGAATAAGTTAAGTTCGATGCGGCGCGTCTATACAAGGCAGATTAGCGGTAGTAGTGATAAGAGAAGTGGCTTCCGGGGACCTGCATCTGATCGGCTAACAATTTCGTGAGCGCGCCCGAGTGACGCCGAAGTACTAGCCCTCGCGCCGGATTGGTGAAGGAGGACGCACGGGCACGCCAGCCTCGGTACAAGTAGCGCTGCCCTCCAGCCTCCTCCAGACAGAGAGACATCAACACGCACGACCAGGTGGGCCACGGACAACTCGCTTCTTGTCTCCGAGACCGTCCTGTTACGCACTAACCTACCATACTTTGCACCGGGAACCCGGTGCAAAGTTGGGTTGAATGGCACTCGGGCGCTATTCGGCTACGCTCGCTAGCTCGTAGGTCCGCCCGACTGATCAGCCGTTGTAGTTTCATGCCCGTTATCCAGCGACACAAATCCACGTTTGGCCCCAGGAGGACCCGGGTTCAGATCTGGTTTAGTGGAGATCAGGCTAGCCCCAGGTAGCTGCGTGTGTTCTGCCGTGTGGAGGTAAAGCTTGTGTTGACACAAACGGTGATGTGTGTATGACAATGCCACGATCAAAAGCCATTATCCTGCTTTCGCAAAGTGTTTATTTGTGTGGGTCCCCGAACGCAATTATTTAGCACACAATTTAGATTAAGATCCCCCCCACCGGCACGCCCCCCAGAGCCCTGATCTGAGGATGGAGCAAAGTGAAGCAGGAGTCAGAAGGTGGGATGTCCCCTGACAGGATCCTTGGCGTTTGAGCGGATTTAGAGCGTGTCAGAGGATGGATTTGTATCAGCGCTGTGTGTTTATTGCTGTTGTGTTTATAGACACTTTAGCATGATATATGCTCATCTAAGTCACACAAAGCATTTTGGTGGATTTCAATTGAGGTTGTGTGATAAGAAGTTAGAAGCGTGTGTGTGTAAATGGAAATGTGTGACTGATGCACCTCTTGATGATCAGAATAGAGCTGCTTCTGGTCCGCTGATGTGATGTCGTAAGTCTCTAACAAAGAGCCGAGGTTGGGGGCTCAGTGTAATATGAGACTCATTTGAGATTTCTTGAGAAAGGGAAGAAACCTTGAGATCGGGACCACAGTCACAATGCAGCCCCTAGCTTGGTTAGCTGGCAGAGCTCTGCAGATACTGGACAGACTTTAAATCGAAACTTTGGCTCTTAAAGTCGAATATATTCACTGTGACAACAGTCAAAGAGACAACCCAGTAAATGCTAAACAGAAAATGCTAGCCACCTGTATGCTGGATTTTTAAATTAGCAATGCTAATTTCTGATCGTTTTGTAAAATTAATTTTTTGCCAGTATCCTGGCACCCTATGGCAGTATACAATGCTTTTATTAATGATAATTAATGCTATTATTATTAGGAGTTTTTAAATATTAATACAGACCTACTGTATAAAGGTGCCAGATCTTTTAATTATCTAAAGGTGCATAATAATGACAAAATAATAACATGATGATAAATGATTTTTAAAACAAAAGAAAAACGTCAAACTATAACCAATCATAAATTCTTCATTGACTGACCATAGTTAGGAGGGCTATAGTAATCCAATTCTGTTCCAGGAGTCCTGCCGCTAAACATTTTACTTGTCGTTGTCGTTCTATGCTATAGTCAGGGTGGATCAGAAGGAGCTTTTGAGAAACTTTATGGAATATTTTTTGTTTTTCTTCAACTCAAACACAACTTTTGTGGAAACTGAAAACAACTGCAAGGCGAAATCTGATTCAGCACATCACTGGATAAACATTAGAACTTCTGCTTCTGATTTCAGGAGTGAAGGCCTAAAATGTTCCTGTACGTTCTAGACTTGCAAACAATACACAATATTCTGTTTTGTCCTCTGTTGAGTATGTTTAGGTGGCTAGCTAGCTATGCTAGCAAGCAGACATATGGTTGAACCCATCACTGAAAACCCTTTAAAATAGAGACGTCTGAGACCTTAAGTTATGTTTAGGTTTATATAGAAGATTCCACACCTCTTTTAAAGGGTTATTGCTGATTTTGGAATGGTTATTCAATTTGGGTTACGTAGTGTTGCCTCTGATATCAGATTAAGGACTTTTTCATTGGGAATTGGTAATAATAAATAAGTTATTTTAAACATTAGAGTCTGGACATTTTTGAATGAATCTTTAGAATGATTTACAGCAAGTTCTTAATCATTCCTCATAGCGGTCCCCTAAAGAAGAAAGTATCAATCAACATAACATCGAACATCTGCAGACACCTGGACTAAAGCAGTCTCCAAACCTCTAGAAATTATAACATTTGAACAAAAGCAATACAAATTCACCAACTATATTCTGAAATATTCTCAATTCAATTTACTAACCCGGTTCTCTCTAACATCTGGTCTCTTGGTGAAACTTGCATAGAATTTAAGATAAGTTTTCGTAAATTTCTGATTAATGGATCTACAAAGTACCCTATGCAAGTCTTCCATGTCTGTTGCCAATTGTTTGAAACCATAACATCTCACCATTGAAAGTGGTAGAGACACTGTCTCTGGAGCCTGTTGAAACAGGCCAGATGTGCTCACTGCTATGGCATCTCGATCCACACAGATATGTACCAGGTTCCAGTTCAGAGGCTCGACAGAATCAGAACTTCCAGGAAGAGAGTCAAAGAAATACTAACTGACATAGGACTGGATTCTTGCCAAGACTTCCTAAAGGTAGGTTCCTCGCTTTAAAATACAAACCGTTGTTTGTAAAAACTGCATGAAGACGTTTGCAAATTATTGACACGCATGTGTACACATGAGTGCACCTTCCGGAAGGATGTCACCGCACACGACTCCCTTCCGAGAGAGGCTTCCCCCAAGGAGCCTCAGTCGACTCAGATGAGCCCCGGGGCAGATACAAGATACATCGGAGGGATTCTACCTCCTCTTAGGCACGTAGCCGTCTCAGGAGCCACCAGGAGGTGCTAGGATGTTGCCAGGGAAACGGGGACATCTGTGGTTGCCCAGTTGCCACGGACACCCTGTTTTTGGATGGGCCGATTGTAAAGAAGGATTATAGCCATTTTTGCTCCCTCTACAATTGTCTTCTATACTTCCCCAGGAGGACAAGAGTGGTGATAATGGTGAGCAGTGCTTTGAGAACACAGAATGGAACGACCTCACAGACTGTTACCAGATCAAGAGGAAAAAGGTGAGCAAAAATCACAATATTATAGACTAATCAAAGAAACGCCATTCACTTCTATAGAATCTTATCCTATTTCATCTACCTAAAAGTAATGGAATCATCATAGTAATATCCATTCTGTTTTATTGAATCTAATCTCATCTACTTTAAAGGTGACATATTATCCCACCAGGTGTGAGTGTAATTAGCCGTTACAAGCTGAAAATCTGCCTCTTCTGACATCTCAAGTGGGCGTGTCCAGTGTCCACCCAGATTCACGCTGGTTAGACCAGTCTTCCAGCCTACAGAGTGGTCTGGTGTATAAAGTACTCAAAAGCCATACTTAAGTAAAAGTACAGATACCTTACTGGAAAATTACTTAAGTAAAAGTAAAAGTCACCTTTTAGAATAGTACTTAAGTAAAAGTATTAAAGTATCTGATCTTTACTGTACTTAAGTATCAAAAGTACTTTTCTGATATTAAATGTACTTAAGTACTGAAAGTAAAAGTACAAGTAACTGCTGTTAATAAAAAAGCAAAGGGTCAGAATTTTGAGAATAATGGAGTTTATTTCAACTAACACAAACACAATAGGCAAAACTCCACAAGGCCATAAACACTTCCGGTCCAACCTACCTCCAGGACCTCCTCACCGGCGGGCACCACTGGTTATCAAAATACCGCCACTTGTTATTATAAATAATCTTTATAGGTTATTAGCTAGCTTGAAATATTATATACAAATATTACCCAGCGGTGAAAGAACCTTACTAGTTTAAAATGTTGTGCTGGTGGTATTTATTTTGAGGTCGTGAAGTTTCTAATTTTTTGATTGAGACCTGTATGATTTTGCTTCGATTATTGTTGTTTCCCCTTCGTTGTTGATCTTTTTTGAAAACATCCTTCCACTGCATATTGCAGTCCATTTTGCCATGATCTGGATGCTGTCGCGGAGTTACTCCAAAAAAAAATCACTGACACTGACAGATATCGTAGCCCGACCTATTATCCCGCAAGCGCTGGTACACGTTACTTAATATTGATTTTGGTGTCATCCAGGATCGCGGATTTTCGGAAAACTTAAGTCCCTGCCCAAAAAGGGTATTTAAATTAGCTTTGTAGCAAAAATGGCACATATACAGCGTATTGAAGTGTATAAGATGTTGTAATACTGCGTGTACAAACCAGCCTGATACAAATAGTAGAATTTTGATAGCCCTTGCCCTCGTCCTAGCCATGCATTTGTGTGTTGACAGTCGTAGGAGTTTTGATCGACGTAGCAACAGTAACTAAGCAAGGGGGCTTTGCGAACGTGAGCTGGGACAGCTGATTCGCCAAACAGGCTCGCAGTCTGTGTTCTACCACAGTCCCCGACGTTATTCTCATATCTCTCATGATTCTTTTTTTTTTTTCTAAAGATGAGTTGATTTTGTAACGAGTAACGAAGGTTTCAAGGGAAATGTAGTGGAGTAAAAGTATCCGTTTTCTTCGCAAAATGTAGCGAAGTAAAAGTAAAAGTACAGAGAAATATAAGTAGTAAAGTAAAGTACAAATATCCAAAAAAACTACTTAAGTACAGTAACGAAGTATTTCTACTTCGCTACTATACAACACTGCGAGTGGACTGTAGCAAACGCTGCTCATCTTTCCAGCACACATCGAGGTGGACACGCCTGCTTGTGACACTAATCGCACTCACACCTGGTGGTATAATATGTCCCCTTTTAAAATAATTCTACGTTCAGTTCCGCTGACTCTTATCCCATGTTGTGTACCCCACTGTGTACCCCAGTGGTGCTACCGTACTCAGCCCCTGTGCTGCTCCCTCTGCTGGTTCTCCTGCCGCTCCTGGCAGACCTTCCGGAACCACGTCCAGCGATGCCACGACGAAGAGGGGGATCTGGCCTCCCTCTCGCCGTGCCCCGCGTGCGCCTACATATCCCGGCCCGACCTCCTCTCGAAACACGCCAAGCTGTTCCACTCGCAGCCACTGGCGGCGCCGGCGGGCAGCAGCAACGGCAACACGGGCAACAAAGTCACCAAGACCCTGGCGAAAATGCCGGTCTCTGTTAGCCAGGTGGGCTGTTTCACGTGGGATATTAGGTTAGGGTCGCCCCTTTTCAAATGCCTCACTTGGCCGGAGTATCATAAATTGTAATCTTGAATTAATATATTGAAATTTCAATTTAATTCACACAAGTAATTAATTTACTCGCGTCATAGTTCAGCTATTAGCCTATTACAGCTATCAGCCACCATTATTGCTTAAAAATGAATTATTATGTTTAATAATGGCATGATGCTGTTTAGAGCAGTGCCTGACTTCCTATTTCTCGTGCCGAGCCTGAACAATTTTTATGTCTTAACTTGTAGTAAAAAGACTCCCATGGAAGGAAAAAGCCTTATAGCAAAGCATTTCCAAATGTTGCATTGACACAGCCATCCCCGTGTGTGTGTGTGTGTGTGTGTGTGTGTGTGTCTGTGTGTCTGTGTGTCTGTGTGTGTGTGTGTGTGTGTGTGTGTGTGTGTGTGTGTGTGTGTGTGTGTGTGTGTGTGTGTGTGTCTCCCATCTGATGTGTATTTTGTGAATGTGCTCCCGTCAGGCCGGCGTGCGTGTCACCACGTTGGGTCCGGGTGGCGATAAGTACTCGTGTGCCGCCTGCGGTTACCATGACAGCCTGCTGTACGTGATGAGGAAGCACGTCCTGCTCACTCACTGCAAGGCCCTGCTGCAGCGCTACTATGGCTGCCAGGTCACCACTGTGAAGAAGAAGGCCAGGCCTGCGCCAAACGGTAGCCACATCTCATAGCGCTGTGCAGTTAATCACATTTTGACTACGTTCTTGATTTTTGCGTCAAACAATCTCCAAACTAGTATGATCGAGTTGAAACGATATATTAATATATGTAAAATTTTTGGTATTTATTTTTTATTCATTAAATGCTTTATATAATTTGCAAGAACAGCTGGATACATATTTTGTACGCTATTTTCTATTTCAAAATTTTCTATTTGAACGTTTTTTTAAATATTTTTTGAGGGAAAAGTTCTCAGTTACAACGTGCTTTTTGGGGCAGAAATGCTGAATAAATGCATCCTGATTTCAAACTCAAAAATATGGGATTTGTATTTACATTATATGATGTATTTACTATATGTATTTACTCATTTGACGTTATTATATCGCACAATGTGAAAAAAAATATTGATTATGTATGATACACAATTTAAAACTTGTTCCCCCCTGAGGTTATTCAAAACTCATCCGTGCAGCACAAACTCTGTCGGAACTTTGTCGCTACACTGTCTTATCACCGTGTTTTACATCTTTCAACTGCCATCCTTTGTTATCTTGTCCTTTCTCTCCCAGAAAGCCCAGGCAGCAAGGAAACTTGGACCACGGTAAAACAGTCCAAGTTTTCCTGCTGCGTGTGCAAGATGCCGGCGGAGACCTCGGAGCACCTCCTGTACCACCTGCTGAGCTCGGCCAAGCACCAGGAGCTCCAGGCCCACATCAAGCCCCTGCTGGTGGAGCACTGCAGCGTGGCCAAGATCGCCCCCGCCGGCAGTAAGGTAATAAAGGGAGGGACTGATTAAAAGGGGTGTGACCATATTTTCGTGCAACGTAATATCGCGATATTAAATCGTGGCGAAATGCGTCGTTGAGACGAAAAAATGCTCTGCGATATAATAGATAGGTTTTTTCTTTTTCATACTTTATTTATGGACTTACGTTTGCAATTAAAAATTAATAGACTAAGAAAAAACTTTGTTTATTGCCATTTATGACAAGATGTTTAGTCTATTCCATGTTAATATAACAAACCTTTACAATTTCATAAGAAATGGAAATATAAGGCAAATGGCATTGTTTTGCATATTTTGTGTATTTAAAATAAACGACAATATTTTTTCATACATTTTCTTCATTGTTCATGTTTGTAACTGTAATATTAACATTATAGAAAAAAAAACGTGTTAAAAAAAAGTTGTATTTTGATGCTGAGTTACTCGGTAGGCCAGTAGTTTCTCCTGACTATATACCTGGTGAAGTCGTTTAAATACATTTAGACCTTGTGATGCAAATCAGTGTCAATTGTTTTAACTTCCCCTAGCTCCTAAACTACGATTTAGCTTTGGATGGTCCAAATAACACGAAACGGTCAATTTAGAAACGAAAAAGTTATATTATTAATAATAATAACAATAATAATAATAATGGATTGAATTTAAAAAGCGCTATTGAAGACGCTCAATGACGCTTTACAGTGAAGGCGGGACCTCATTAACCACCACCAGTGTATAGCACCCACTGTAGGGATGCACCGAATTTTTGGCCACCAAAAATTTTCGGCCGAAAATGGCCCAAAAAATCATTTTCGGTTTCGAGCTGAAATACTTTTATCACCTAAACAACACGGCCGAAACAAAAATTTGTGGTGACGCAAACAAAAAGCGCGGCCAGCCCACGCTTGTCTGGATAAGCGCCAATATTTTGGCGGTGTGGACGTTTTTCAATGTTTCTGAGGAAGACACACGTATAACGATTTGCAAAAATTGCAGTGCTGTAGTGAGTGTAACATAATTCACCTACAGTATATTGTTATGTGTTGTTCTTTACTCTGTGTTAGGCATGTCGTTTACTGTCTCGGTGTTTCAGGGATCACTGTCCCTTTTAAGGATTACGAGCTTCTCATGACGCGGAGCCCGATGCGGGACTTACTTGCTGCACGTTTTCATTGTGGCTCTCTTACGAAATAAACGAGTCACACAACTGTGTGCTCAACGTGCGAAATCTTTCTTTCAATACAATTTCCACAATGCCTTGATTTTAATGAAGTTATAGCCATAAATGCAGTGGCACTAGGGTTGCCACGCTGAGGACATTTTCACACCGAGTAATACACCGGTATTACCGAGTATAAACGGTATAAACTTTGAAACTAGGTCAACCGCCATCTTCTCCTTCAACTCTCCTCTCACACTTGGTGACAGCGTCTGGCAGCGTGCCAATTCTCGGTGACAGCGTCTTTCTTATAACGTTCTATATATAATAGTAATATAATTGTATGTATAATATCACGGCCAAAAGCTCTGCGGGCCTCCGGATGGCCGTAGTGCGGGGAGCTCTCGTAGGGGTTGGGCTTCACGGGGTTTGTTTACCGCCGTTGTTATGGTTACCAGTCTTGCGTGTTCCAACGCAATATTAGGTAGCCTATCTATGTATGTATGTATGTATGTATGTATGTATGTATGTATGTATGTATGTATATACAAAACAATAAAACAAAAAAAGCAACCCTAAATGGTACTAATAATTGGCATAATAATTTCTTTTGGTGTTTCGGTTTTCGGCCTTGGTTTCCTAATTTTCGGTTTTCGGTTTCGGCCAAGAATTTTCATAATAATGGAATGAAGATGAACACACCAGACATAAGCAGTAGATAAAACACCTCCATGGCCTCATTTGAATCTCTTATCGTGTGGAGTAATGCAGCGGTGCACTCGTTCCACGTCGATCCCTGACCCACTTCCTGGGGTCCCCAGTAACGCACCCGGCGAGTGCCATGCAACAGAGACTCCTTCCATGTCATTAAGTCAAGTTTATTTTGTATAGCCCACAGAACGGCAACTCCATGCCACGCTTAACAAAGATAAAAGGAAGTGAAAGGTGTAGTTATATAAAAAAACATTCGATTTACATAAACATTAGATATAAAAGCATAAAAAGAAGTGCAAAACCAAATGTGCACACAAATATACGTATGTAAATAGATAAAAGGGCACCAAAAAAAAGCTCAAAACATAAAACTTCAATTGTCCAAAGGCAGATGAACAGTTGTGTCTTAGGTTTGGTTTTCAAACGTTCAACAGTTTGGGCATTAAGTTGCTGTTTGCCCCTGTGTACCCCTCCCCAGCCCCAGGCTTCAGAGCTGCCCCACCTGGCTCCCGGGGCCCTACAGCAGGTGGTCTCGCTGGTCGCCAAAGGCATGGTGAACCTCCCCCACATCAACGGAAAGTCTGCGCCCCCCAAGAAGGCGGTCCTGTTGGCCTCGCACTCCCAGCCCACCTCTCTGGTGTGCTCGGCCGGCGGGGGGCCGCAGGTTCTGGTGGCCAATCAGAAAGCGGCGTCCGGCGTTGCGGTGCGTGCCGCCCCCGGCCAGCCGTCGTGTTCGAACAAACCCGTCAGCTTCATGATGTCGTCGGGAGCACAGGGCAACCAGGTAGGCACTCTCCTTGTTTGTGTTTATGGTATTTTAAGGGGTCTTATGCCACCAGGTGTGAGTCTGAGTAGCCATTACAAGCTAGGGCTGCTCGATTATGGAAAGAAATCATAATCACAATTATTTTGGTCAATATTGAAATCACGATTATTCAAACGATTATTTTTGGGTTTGAAAACATGTTTTCAGCAGGTCTCTCCCAAAAAAAGCGTTGCAACTGAGAACTTTGAAGTTTCGCCTTCAAAAATATCCTGATATGTATCCAGCTTTTCTGCACTTTCTATAAAACATTAATAATAATTAAAAAAAAATATATACATATATCGAAAAACTCGATTATGTTAATTTTGTGATACTAGTTTGACGCTAAAATCGCGATCAAAATTCTATATATGGCCCAGGCCTATTACAAGCCCTTTTGAAATCTGCCTTTTCCTGTGTTTTAGTGGCATCACACATGGGGGGTGTCCACCTAGATGTGTGCTGGATAGATCAGTCTACCAGCCTACCCAGTGGACTGTAGCAAACGTTGCTCATCTGTCAGTCACACATCTAGCTCGAGTTCACCTGGACTCTGCATAGCCTCCTCCCCTACCCCCCTCCTAAAAGCAACCCTCTTATGCACTTATTGTATGGTATACGTCCTGGCACTTAATGCACGCACTTATTGTATGATCTACATCCTGGCACTCAAAAATAGTACTTAGCATTGTGTAGCGTCTTACCCTAGCTATCTATTCTGGAGACGGGGAATGGGTTAACCTAGCGATTGTTAGTGCCTTGCCCTTGTTTCTATGAACATCCTTAACCGTACCGACGGATATATTGTTGTCTCTTACTTCTGACATGTGTAGCTACTATAAGCTTTGGATAAAAGCTTCTGCTAAATGTAACTGTGTCTGTTTGCCCTGCCCTGTGCGCCAGATTCCTTTGACCGTGGCGATGACGGGCTCCAGCCCAGGCCAGACCCAGCAGGTGCTGCTGCCCGCGGGTCTCACCCTCAACCTGGGGACAAAGATGGGCTCTGTCAGTTCTCCGGGCCAACCGCTGCTCTTCAGCCAGGGACGGGGGGGCCAGATAGAGATGCAGGTAGGGGCATTTGTTTGTTCTACCCCCACTACATTTTTTATAGCTTTATTCGCCTACACAACTGAGAATGTTTTTCTCCTCAACTGTTCTTAACCAGTCAAGCCAACTATGATTTGGGTGGCGGCTTCCTGCTAAGAATTAAATGACTGTGAGGTGTCTTACCTATTCAAGCATTTGACTGATAGATACAGGAAGTCTTGTATACCAGCTGCTATAAAGATTTACAATGCACAAAAATAACTTTGCACTTTTTTAAGTATGGAAGCTATCTGAGGAAATGTGTGGTGTTATGTCTGTCTTGAAGCTGCAGTGGCACTGTCATTTATTGTAAAGGATTATTAAAAGGATCGATCTATCTATTTGCATGCTCTGTAGTTGGCCATCCCGTTTGAGTTATTTCTGTGTGGTTCGATTCCTGATGTAACCAAAGTATTGTAGGGCAAGGTTCTTTCCTGGGAATTGTTGATACATTTGTCATCCACAGAGTTCTTCTAATTGTGCTCCTGCCGTATTGGTTGTGGGAACAGGTGACCACCTCATCGGGCCAGCAGATGGTTCTAACGCAGGGGAAAGCCACGATGGCAGGCGCCGGCGCCCCTCAGACCCTCCTCTCTGACGGGAAGGCAGCAGGGGGCCAGGCCATGGTGCTGACCCAGGGGAAGACCCTGGGCCCGTCCATGGTCCTCACCCCCAGCAATACCAACTCCTTTACTGCCATGGCGCCCAACCAGTCGCTGCTGATCGGAGGCCAGGTTAGTACGACGTTCTTATTACGTTCTAATCCATTCTGGTTAATGTCACCAGCTTGGTTCATGCAATGACTGCCACTGTAATGTCCCTTTTGTAAGTATCAATTATGACTAGAGCCTGACCAATAAAGGATTTTTAAGGCCAATACCGATACAAATATTTGGTGATTGAAAAATCAGATATTTCGATATATCCGCCGATATATACAGTATTTAAAAAGGAAATTCCAGAAACGTGTGACAAAACATAAACAGATTTTGCTAACGTTGGTTTTTTGTAGTTATTTATGAGTCCTCACTAAAAGAATAAGTTAATGCAGTTTAAAAATAAACTTTATTTTATTGTTTTATTGTCAGAAAAGTCAAAATCAAAATTTATTAGCGCTCTGATAAATAAAATGTCTAAAAATACAAACTTAAGATATGAAACTCAAAGACCTTTGAACAAATCACAATAACCCCAAAAAAATCGATGTATGTATTTTTTTAAATATGAATTAATCGGCCGATAAAATAGTTTGGAAATGCCTAATATCGGCCGATAATATCAGCCCACAGATATTATCCCATACCAAATAAATAATTGTTTTTGTGTCTACTAGAATAGTACATGCCTGTATGTTAAAAAATACCCCTTATTATTCTCACACTGTTCATTTCTGGAAAACTAATTTCAACGTCTTTCAAAAAAACTTGTTTTTTATCATGTCGCTTAAGGCCCCCCTCCAGAGTAGCCCAGTCTGCTGTGATTGGTCAGCACGCCCACTCTGTTGCGATTGGTTGAATGCTTTGAGTGTGTGTCAGCTAATTCAGAACCCCGAGAAGTTGGAAACATTGCGAGTAGCTGGGAGGTGCGACTTCTGTACTGTTTCATGCACGAACACTCCCCCTGGCTCTGACTTACATTTTTCTAGCTTAGCTGACGTTAAACATGTACACATACGTCATATAACAGTCTAAAGCAAAGGGAAAAGTCGAAAAGGCATGATATCAGCCCCTTTTTAAAAGGAAACCTCATATGGTTTAATTGACTCCTCTTGTTGTTCTCAGGTGGGTTCTGTTCGTCCCATGATGTTGAACCAAGGGTTGTCTATACAGTCCCAACAGCAAGGGGGGACGCTTCTTTCCTCTCACCCAACTCTGGGCTTCATAGCCACCGGCAACAAGGTGAGAACGCCCCACCCCTGTTCTTTACAGTTGTTCCTCTTTCTTTTTGTACAGTTTAAGTGAGGCATGGAGGACACTTCGGATCATCTCATCTCCTTCCCCATTATGTTAACGGCATAGCATAGAACTGTATTGTAGTGTATAGTATAGTTCTATATAGAGCTGCAGGCATAAGGGTATTTTTTTTCTCGATACTTATTTGATGGTCATTTTTGAAGACCCCACCCCAAGTTGCTTTATAATTACAACCGTACACTTTATTCAAACAAGTCAAGTCAAGTCAGCTTTATTGTCAAGTGTGCTGATATGCATGGCATACAGCACAGATGAAATTACAGTCCTCTCGGACCCAGTGCAAACGGCATTGTAACACTAAAATTAAAAATAACAATTTAAAAATATATACAACATATAATATAAAATAGACAAATAGACAGTAAAGTGACAATGGTTATAAGACAGTTAAGTGACAGGTATGGTATAGACAGTAAAGTAAAGTGACAGGTATGTTTATAAATAGAATAAATAGACAGTAACGTTGAACTGTTGAACTTGCATGACAAACAAGAGCACTTTTCAAACAAGACGAGGCCCTGTGCCTGCGTTTGGTTCACTCGATATCATGTTTTCGTTGCCTTTTGTGAATGGCGTTTTAAAATAAGCATTACTGACTCATTGCTCCTCCAGATGGGCCCTGGCCAGTCCCTGATGCTGAACCAAGGTCTGTCCTTACAGTCCTCCCAGTCTGTGAGGCTCATACCTACTGGCAACAAGGTAGGCCATGCAACTACATCCATAAACAAAACTGTGGTCCACTGTCGATTTAACACATTCAACCTCTTAAAGGGGGCTATATACAACCAGGTGAGAGTGTGATTAGAGTGAGCCGTTACAAGCCGTTTTGAAAATCTGCGTCATCTGACATCCAACGAGGGATGTCCACTAGGGCTGGGTATTGCCAGGTACCTCACAGTTCAATTCCTTTCTTTAGGTCTTGATTCAATTCGATATTGATCCAATTGCTTCGATATCGATTCAATAATACGTGCAGGTGACATTTCCTTGTGCTTTAAATGGAATACACCATTGTATAGCATTGTTCCTGAGCTAAACTTGCAGCATAAAAGTAATAATCATAACATGGACAAATGTAAAAGGGCATGTACATTTAGGCATACTCGCTTCTAGATTACGACTGAGTATGTCTTTTTTTCACGGAAATAATCTATTTAAAAAAAATTCTGAATCGAGAACAAATAAATTGCAGTGCATTGATGAATCGCTCTTTTTACCCAGCCTTAGTGTCCACCTAGTAATGTTTGCCACAGTCCACTGGTACACTGCTCTATCAAGCACACCTCTAGGTGGAGAGGTGTAGAGGCTGATCAGCCTCTTGTAGAGGCTGATCACACTCACACCTGGTGGTATAAAATGTCACCTTTTGGTCACGGGTACAGAACCAGAGTGCAGACTGAGGATTTCAATGCCCTTTTTCCCAGGTCAACGGCATGCCCACCTACACCCTGGCCGCCGTGCAGATGGCCGTCCCTGTTCAGTCCGGCGTGGCCAAGCCTCCGGTGTTGGTCAACGTACCTCCACCAGCTCCGCCGGCGCCGCCCGTCACACAGGCCAACCCCAGCGCGGTGCAGACCAACAGGGCGGTGCTCTCCTCCCCCACGGGGAAGGTTCTCTCGTCGTCGTCGTCGTCCGTCCCGCGAGCCAATCCCAGTCCGGTACCGGCCAAGCGGGCGGTGGTGTCCGCACCCACGGGGAAGGCAACTGCGCCGACCGTCCCTCAAGCCAACCTCAGCACAGCGCAGACCCAGCGGACGGAGGGGTCCACACCCACGGGGGTCCCACAAGTCAACACCATTCTGCCGCGGTTAAGGTCCAATCGGGGCACTATGTCGTCCCCCAAGGGCAAGGCACTGGGGGCCAAGAGTCAGTTTGTGGTAAGGGCATTCATTTTTCTATTTGTTTTCATTCCACAAAGGTCGTCCGAGGTTTGTATGATCGATTGATTTGAAGATTGATTTGATCATTTGATTGATGATTTAGCGTGCGGAACGTCAACATGGAATTCCTTTATGTCGACTTTAAAGTTGCGATGCAAGTTTCCCTGTATTACGGTTGCAATGGTTCACAATTCGCTTCGCATCACACCTTGTGTCGGCCCTATTCCAAACCAGGCCAGTAGACTCCTCTGTAACTCGCATGTCAGACTTTGGGGCGCCAATGTTTTGTTTGTAAAAAGTCTTGTTTAAGATGGCAATGAATAAATGCTAAAAGATCCATTCATGAAACAAAACCAATGTTCCTCTACAAACCTACCAAGAGCAATGTCGTGAACTACAAAAAAAAAACCTCTAGGTTGGAAATGAGGGTCTCCCTACACAAGTCCAACCCCTGTAAATCAACCCAACCCTTAACCCCGTCTCCTCCTCCCCCCGGCATGTGCAGACGTGGAGTGCGTCCGGGGTGCTGGAGTGCCTGCTCTGTAAGAGCGTCTTCGCCGACCACGGGCTGTATCCGCATCTCCTCCACGGCATGAAGTGCCTCCTGTGCCCCCTGGTGTTCTACACCTTCCGCCAGCTGGTGAGCCACTGCGACGAGGCCCACGGCCTGGCCGCCGCCGTCAACCGCGACCAGCTGTGGAAGAACCACCGGCTGCTGGTCACCAAGGACAGCCGCCTGCTGTCCCCCAAGCCCGTCGTCAGCGTGAAGGTGCCCAAGGACCTGCTGGGCTGCCCGGAGCTGCACCTGGCGCTGGTGCACAAGGACGCGGACCTGGAGGTGGGTGGGTGGTGGCAGCGGCGGTGGGTCGTCATCGTCCCGGCATTGAGTGGATCGAAAAAAGAAATCAATTTAAAATCTATGATCGGCTTTGGTTTGGTACCCTCGTGTATGAAAAGTGCTGTATAAATAAAGTTACCTTGCCCCCCCCCCCCCCCCCCAGGTCATACACCTCCAGCTGACTGAGAGGCTCACCAAAGCCCCCGGGGCGTCGGCCAGCGGCCAGCCCTCCTGCCCCTTCTGCACGGACCTGCGGCCCCGGGGCCCGGCGGCCGACGTGCAGCACCTGCGGCGGCGGCACCACGTTATGCACGCCATCCACGCCATCCTCAAGACGCCCGCCTTCAAGTGCGTGTACTGCCTGGGCGTGTACATGGAGCCGTCCAGCGCGCGCACCATCTCCATCCACGTGCAGCGCTGCCGCTGCGCGCCCCACAGCGCCAAGGAGGCGGAGCGACGGCTCAACCCCGACCCCGCCTCCGCCGGCGGCAGGGCGGCTGCCAGAAGGGGCGTGGCCGCGGCCAGGTACTGCACCTTTAAGGGCCGGGCGCGTGATAAAACGTTGGCGGTGACTTGGATTTTTTTAGGCCGGAACAATCTTTTCCTTTTTTTTTAATGTTTCTTTTATTTATTAAATGTTTTATAGGAATTGCAAAGCATTTTTCGGAGAGAAATGCGGAATAAATGCGGAATAAATGCATCGTGTTTTCAACCTCAAAAATAATGATTTGAGTAATCGTGATTTCAATATTGACCGAATTATTCGGGACTATGATTCTCTTTTCCATCTAGCAACCATATTAGCTTTGTTCGTTAGTCGTCAGTTAACTTGTCCTTTTTATAAATAAAACCCCTTAACTGCATGGAGCCCAGGACCTGACTGCTGTTTCTCCCGCTATAGGGAGGGCTTGGAGGCCCCGCCCACTGCTGAGCCCTACGTCGACTCCCCGATAGAGGTCCCCGCCGGCTTGGCACAGAGACCCCTGTCGGAGAGGAAACTCTTCCTGAACAAATACTTCCACAAGACGCCCTACCCTACACGCAAGGAAATAGAGGTGTGTGTGTGTGTGTGTGTGTGTCTGTGTGCGTGTCTGTGTGGCATTGCCTTGTCGTTTGGCAAACAAACCGGTATTACTTGACGACCGTCTTTGGGTTTCCCCCCCCCCCCCCCCGTTAGTTCCTGGTCCTCCGGCTGAAGCTGAGCCAGCCCGAGGTGACGTCCATCTTCAGCTCCAAGAGGAGGAGGTGCCGGGAGGACTGCCGGCGGCGGGGGCTCCGCGTGCTGCTGGGCTTCGACAGCTCTTATCTCAAGGCGGTCAAACACAACCTGGTCATACCGCACGCTCAGACCGGCCAAGGTACGGCCGCTGCTCCTCACTTGAGGTGTGGAGGACAAAGGGGCGTCCACTGCTTCTTCTTAACGGGTAGAGGGACAGGGGGGTGGGGTTGATGAGTGGTTTGTGTTGTTTCTTACCCCTCTGCTGCTTGCCTGATGATAAGTCCCCTCTAGGCTGTTAGTTGATAGGCTGAGCAACTGGATTAGCCCTAGTATAATCACTTCTTAACCATGTTTTCCACACAAAATTGCAAAAAATATATAATATATGTTCTAAAAATATATCTTAAGTAAGTGCTAATCAAGGCATTGGACTTTTTCTTCATACTAAATAGAAGTTAGTAACTTTTTCATCAGTAAAAGATTTTAAAAAAACTGGATAAATATATATTTTTTTATGACGTAACCAGTCAAACGTACAGAAATGTGTCGGGTCGGACTGCTGCGTTGTTTGACTCGCTTTGGGGTTGAATTAATGATTCTGGCAATCAACCAATCAGATATCTCCTTATCTGAGCCCCTCTTTCCTCTCTCTCCACGGGTCTAGGTCCACGGACGAGCAAGGACACTCAGACGCCAACGCTGGTCGAATGCAAACAGGAGCCCCCGGACCCCGTAGAGATCGTGGGGCCCTTTGGGGACCACCCCTACGCCGAACCCCTAACCCACCCTGGCTCTCTCCAATGCAAGAAAGAGGAGCCCGACAGAACTGTGTCTGGGGGGCCAGAGTCAGGGGAACAGTCCTGAGGGGACCACTCAACAAGCCCATAAGGAAGGACACTAAACCATTCATACATGAGGCAAACAGTTTCACTGTCAAGGCCAAGGTACTTGTATATTGAAAACCTCTGAAGCCAAAACGGTACTTGGAGTAGAAGTCTGGACGGACCCTAGTAGACGACAGTGCTAAAGCAGCTGAAGACCAAGCGTTTCTTGTTTTTGATTCTGTGTGACTGAATCGTGGCACATTTGCAGTGGGGTGGAGGCAGTGAGTTTGGGATTCACTGCCACGTTTTTTTTTTTTCTTCTTTTTGCTGGGTGATTGTGATGGGATAACATGAAAAAGTGCATCGATAAAAACGCATTGAAAGCAAACATGCTTAACAAGAGGAAACAGGAAAAGTGTAAATGTATGAATGGCAGCCAGTGTCTGTCCATCAGGAAAATGGCTTGTTTGGTCACTACATAGTTTCACCGGTGAACCACACTAAATGGGTACGTATTCTTTAATTCATTTTCAGGAAGATTTCTGCTGAATGTGCATGTTGAGGCTTGTTTGCTCAGAGCAATGGCGCAGAACCTAAATAGGTAGGTTCAGCATCCCAATTTTTACGCAAATGTCCTTAAAAAAAGATAAAGCATCCACCTTCCCACATATTTTATTTTGGATATAAAGTATTATATTTTTGTTCTTTTTACGTTTTTCACCGTCTTTTTTGTTCATTCATTATTTTGGTTAATTATCTCCTCAAAATATATATTACGGTATACACCATTCCATTTTACATTGGGTAAAGGATGATGAGGGGAATTGTATATGTGAAGAGAAACATTTGAGCAACATTTGAGCCCGGGGAACAATGAAAGTCGGCCATGTTGGCTTCTGTCCCATGTCTGAGCTGAAGTTGGGCATTGTTCTAGAAAAGTAGGACAAAACTTTTGGGTTTTAATTGGGGGTATGGCTGATAACGGACGCTGATTGGTTGGTTACACAAGTAGGCCAAAAGTGGGCCAGTTTAAACAGTGATGCTGGATTCTCCGATTTGAAGGTGGAAAATTAATACCGCATAGGTTAACCTTACCTAACCTAGCAGGGAAAGGTTGCTCACTAAGCTAACTTAAACGTTAGAAGCACTAAAGATAAAAGTACATTGAGGAAATTAATGCTGAAGAATGCTGTCCAAATTCACAATAAAAACCACACACATTGCCTTTCTGATCGTAGACTTGACACCTTTTTCTTTGTCTCTGCACACTGTGGAAGCAAGGCAGGACTAGATTGGACTCAGTGATAAAAGAAACACTACCAGTACATCCAGTCATTTGTGCCACAGGACGCTGGCTTTTAATGTTTTTAAACCACCAGAGTCTACAGTAAGCGTACAGTACGCGCTTTTCTGCTGTAGGCTCAACATTGACGCTTTTGGTTGTTTCTGAAGTGAAGCGCATGGTCTAGTATTTTAACGGGGCTGTAGTGTGTGGTCTGTTGTTTTTAAGGATGTACTCTGTTCTCTTGTTGCACTTTTGTTTCATGCCGTCTTTCTTTGATCACATAAAAATCTGCAGGACTTAAATTGTAATACATTGCACATCACAAATCGGTCAGTCTCACTCTGTAGTAACAAGCTACAAAACACATACATAATTGCTGTCAAATGCAACTTGATATTTTTTACTTTGAAAAATAAAACTATTTGAAATTTTCCCAATGAGTATCTTTGTTCCCCCGTCGTCGTTGTGGTCGTGGTTGGAATGCATAATGTACTTGCTAGAGTCTGTAAGATATATATTTTTTAACACTCACCTAAAAGGCTGTTTTGTTTGAAATTGAACACCCATGAGTACAACCTTTAAAAGGACCTCTACACCCTGTTTGAGTTAGACCCCACCCACAATTCTGATATAAGAAGCAGGGCCAACTATTTTCCTATCCTCACTCACTTAAATACCTGTGTATTATGTCAAATGACAAAACAAGTTATAAGAATATGAATCTATTTTGCCATCCGTGGCAATGAGATTCAAAATGTTGCTAGGCCAATCAAAGCCTGTGCATTAAAGTGATAATGCAGTACGCATCGCAATTATTCTTACTAAAACTGGAAGCCCTTCACAGGCACAATAGTGATCCCATGACGATAACGTACAACACTCATTGTTTATTTAACTATAAGGCAAATGCATTCAAACATACTATTGCAGTTCATCTTTTTCACCACAACTCGTCTGAAGAATAAGTCCAACAGACATTTGACCGAGGGAACTGGAGCCTCGGAGGCGGGGCTTATTCCTCAGAGGTCTATACAACTTGAAACGTCGCTGGGCTGTGATTGGCCTGTTATGAGCTCTTCTTTTCCTCCAGGGAAGCGAGTTCTCGTAGATGAGCTTCCTCCTCCCTGAAAGCGCTGCTGTCCTCTGGCTCCTCCTCTTTTGGTTTCTGACCCCGCCCTCGGGGCGGGGCCATGTCTTGCTGAGCCAGTAGGAAGTCCCGGGGAGAGATGTCATCGTCCCGTGGCCGCGCCTTCCTCTTCCTCTTCCGGATGATCTGTTGTCGCTTGTGCTCTTCGATAGCAAACAGCTGCTCCTGAGGGCGCACAACAAAACATACCGTGTTAAATCATGTTGCGGTGTTGAATGCATATTTAGGGGTCGGCTTAGCTCAGGAGGTAGAGCAGTTGTTTTGTAACCGAAAGATTGCTAGTTCGATCCCCAGCTCCTCCTAGCTGAGTGTCGATGTGTCCCTGAGCAAGACATTTAACCCTAATTTCTCCTGACGAGCTGGCTGTCGCCTTGCATGGTTGACTCTGCCGTCGGTGTGTCAATGTGTGTATTAAACGATGTAAGTCGCTTTGGATAAAAGCGTCTGCTAATTGCCCTAAATGTAAATGTAATAGTTAGTGCACCACACTTGATCAGAGTAGCTGTTGGTTGGCCACATTTTAAAGAAGAAAAACACTAGTGACTAGTGCACAGCACTCACAAAGACAGCCTGGCATGTTAACCCTGTGAGTCAGCAACACTGAGCTACAGGGTGGACATGCCAGGCTGACATTGTGAGGACCGTACCGCATATTACAATTATTTGGTTGATTCAAATCTACGAAACGGAGGCAAATCCAAATGTTTAATAAAACCGTTACAGAGGCCACAGCACCGATGTATTTAACAGCAGATTCGTTTTTTTTCTACCTGTTGAAGTTCATGGGACTGGCTGTGCGCTTCCGTTTTGGACTGATGGCACCAGTCGGTGATCTGCTTGTTCAGCAGCCCGTGGTCGATGCCGTACAGCGCCGGCCGAGCCGAGTGTGAGACGGGACCCGCTTCCTCTGCAGCCGTTATCCTGCATGGGTCACAAAGAAAGACACCGCTGGATCAGTAGTGCAGGTGCAGGAAAGGTTGATCACCAAAGAGGCAAAGACGCACTACAATTACGACGGTTTTCTGCCATCTTTAAGGTTAAAAACAGAATGTTGATGAAATTTTGATCATTTAATAATCAAAAGTTTTTTAGTGAATAACTGTCCTGATCAACAATATCCTTTTTTGGAGAGTTATCCTTAGCAAACTTAGAGGTTTAATGACTTTAACAAAATGATTAACATGGACAGTTATCAATATCATGCAATATAGGTAATATGTATGCAATATGTAGGTAAGATGTAAAGCACCTGTCCTCTGGCTGATCCGGACCAAAGTCAGCATGTTTGAGCAGCATATCCACCTAACAACACAAAGTTCATGCGATTAATATCCTATATATATCTATATTGAATTGATATACCGAATGTGACCCGCACTACACTACTGGAACGTTATTCTACCGTTTAAATAATGGAACTGCTCTGTAAACTAAGAAGAGGTGTTGGACACGATAACTAATGCATCGTTGGATGTTAATATTGCTTGGAATTTACTTGGACTCAGTAACTGGCATTTTGTTGGGTAAGTTATGGGTCAATGGGGAACAAATCAATGCCTTTGTTCGGGATGGGATGTAAACAGTAGTTATTCCCGTTTGACTTTATATTTGTATTAATGATTCATGAGTAAATTTGCCGTTATACATATTATGGAAGGCCAACCATCTACAAACAAAACGTTTTATTCAGTGAAATTTTAACTTAGTGGCTAAATCATACACGATCTCTTAAGTAAAAAAACAACACATTGTGACGCTGTCAACACAATAAATAGAAAGTACCTCGTCAAGGGCAGCAAGCTGTTTGTCCCTGAGAAACAGAATAGGAGGCACTCCACCCATAATTTGCTGGGACATGATCAGATACCTAGACAGATGAAAAATAAAAGAAAGAGTCATGACCAACATACATATAGGTATGAATAATTAAACAGAAATCACCAAAACACATATATTGCTTTAAAATCAGGTATATCCGATAAACATTTTATCATCAGAATACTAACACTGTGAATTATGTATATATTTTTTGTATAACATAAAATGCCAGCACAGAGAAGAGGATCATACCAAAACCTGTGCCCTGACAGCCTGGTCGGTGCACTCAGTGTTGGGTCAGAGCCTCGCGTTCCTCACCTGATCGGGGCTGCGTTCTTCTCCAAGGTTCTCTGAATCAGCTCGTCTCTCTGGGCGTCTCGGCTGGTTCTCCAGAACACACGGCAGCTGGAGAAGTCTCGCGCCAAGGAAACCTACATCCAAAACAGAACAGATAAGCTCCAATCAGAAATCGCAATTTGCACAAGCAAGCATAAAGGCTTCTAGACATGACAGAAACAAAAGTATTTCCCTTAGATAGACCCGACTCGTGTGGAGTTATGGTTACCTTTAAACAGAGAATATATTACATGCATGAGGTGCATGAGATATGTATTTACCTTGGTTATTTCTGGGCTGAAGGTATGCAGTTCACTGCCTAGCTGAGAACAGGAAGAAATGTATACGGAAAATGAATAATGAAGTTTAACGATGAATTGCTCTCATTTAATCTAAATAGTATGGTCAGATATTGGTAGACATATTTGAAATTGTTGGCAAGTCATTGCTTATCATACAAATATGGTCCCAAATGTCATACAAACATTATCATCACCAAAAGTAGCTGTAGCCAATGTCAAATGTAATATCCATTGACATTACTTGAAACATGTTATGTATGGCCAGAATTCGTGAATTTGTCAGGTTTGAGTCAACAAGAAGTGAACTCAAACAAAGGGAAGGGTTTCCTAAGTGATGGTTTGTAATGAATGAATGCATTAGAGCTACCTCTGCTGATGTGAGCAGGTCCGTCACGGCTTTATACAGGATAGTGTTGAGGATCTTGCAGCGGTGACTGTCCTCGTGGGCCTTGCCCCTGGGCAGGTTCAGAGGGGAAGGTTTCTACGGGGGAGGGAAGACATTTTAGCCTCTCCTTCCCAATCCATATATCAGCTAATGGAGGCTTTAGCTCAGTTGAATGACGACCTGCTGTTTAAATTGCACATCATTCCTTTTTCTTTAACAATTGAATGTATATGTGCCAAGCATGAGGTTAATGTCTTTTAAGGACCTTTTTAGGACTTTAACAAAGAGTCCGATATTGTTATGGGTGGTGTGCTGTGACTGACCGGTGGTGGAGTCTCGTACCAAGTCTTCTTCCTTTCAGATAAAGCACACACTTTTAGTAAGACACATAGCCTATATCCGTATTATACACACACGGGCTGGGACATGTACCGCAGCTTACCCTCACACATGTAGGTGGACATTGTATTACTTAAAGTGCAGGATATTTATTAACAATGCCAATTGATGATCTAATTCAGTAACACTGTATAGATAGTACAGTCTAGAGTTAGTATTGGTTTTTATTATACAGGGTAATGCATGTGCTATATTTAAAGTTATACTCTCCCATACACCTGATGTAAAATGATCGATATACTGAAACATTGCAGCAAAACTGAATAACACATTATTTACAATTCATGAATAATCTTTCCTTAAAACCTACTTGGTTAAGGACTTGTTAATGAGCTTTTTAAGCACGTTTTTGTTTTGGCATACGGCTGAAGTGTGGATGGTTCGTGGATGAGAGTCGGTTTGGGTAGACGAGCTGCTGGTACCGGCTGGCTCCCCGCATCGCCCTGCCCAGCCGACATGAACCCGGAGGTACTGCCGGCTGACCGGTGTACAGCATCTGACACTGCACCGAACGATCATAGCCTTCAGTATGTTCATACAAAACAAAGGTCAAAGCGTCGGTTCCGATCGCGACTGCACTCATTGGTTTAAGTATCTTCTAGTCACGTCTACCTCTGTATAGAAAAAGCAATCGACGCGGAATCATCGATCGTGATGATTGCGTGCACACAGATTTTCATGATTTCACGAATTATTAGGCGATTACATTTGTTTAATGTCGACCGACCAAATCGCGTGAAAAAAATGGTTGTTCACCCACATTTCACTAACGTCAATTAAAACGTCTAGCCAATGATATCATTCGATCTATATATATCTTTTTTTCGACCAATCAGATGGCTAGAAAAATATATACATTTTGTCGACTAATCCAAATTTTGTTGAATATATATTTTTCAACATAAAAATGTTGAAACATGCAAAGTATTTGAACCCTAAATTCATGAAGTATTTATGTGACGCTGCAGCATACATTTATGAATGTGTTTTTTATTAAAAAAATATATCCCATGTTGATAAATACATTACAATCCACATGATTTCATACAAGTTCTTTGACTGCGATAAGTCCATCGTTGAATTTTGCATAGAAGGAGCCGGCATTAGAGTGCAGCACCAACAGAACCAGTGTTTACATCGCTGGGCACTCTCCTAGTACGCATATGGCACTAATCGATCTCAACGGTCTGCTCCTGCACGTAGACGATGTAGTGGTGAGTGCTATCCCCCTGGGAGGTGAAGACCGTCAGAGCGTCCAGCCCCTCAGTCTCCTCCACCACCATCAGCTGGTTGCTGTTGGGGTCTCCCTCTCCCACCACCATCAGCTGGTTGCTGTTGGGGTCTCCCTCTCCCTCCAGCATCAGCTGGCTTATGGGGCCTCTGCCGTCCGGCTCATCCGCCACCTGCAGCGAGGACATTCAGGTACTCATGCTCGTGCAGAGTTCATTCAATCGTTCAAGAGCTTGACATTGGACTCCATTGGAAAAAGGCTAATGTTTTAGTCAATAATCTTAATGTGTTTTCACAATTTCACTTAGTGAACTTGTATTTTGTCTTGTGGTTTATGTTGTAACTGTGTAGTGCTGGCCGTCTTGGCCGGTCTCTCTTGTAAAATAGATTTTAATCTCAATGAGACTAACCTGGTTAAATAAAGGATATAATAATATAATTCATGAGTCAAAAAATCACAGCTGTGTTTCGTCTAAATGTAAGGCTTTTGAAAAGGGGTTTGGCACGAAACAGCCATATGACTATCTCAGCGCATCTTAGAATGGCTATAGGACATGAAGAGGTATACACCCAAAGAAATGTGAATATAGATCTGTTTTATGTCTCCATTATTGTAATGCACATGTGAATTATTCTGTGTGTAAATACAGGTATTCCCACCCAAACATTTTCCGTTCATTTCTGTTGTGATTTTTTTGCAATTTTAATTTGGATTAAAAGTTCAATTCATCCCATAATAGTAAAGCAGTGATGCCTTACCTGCTCTACCATCGTCAAGGTGCCTGGCGCCATGGTAACCACAGAAGCCACTGCATTGTGATTCTCTGAGCTGAGCTCGATGATCTGCTGGAGGATGTTCACCTGGCCTACAAACACAGACAACACAAGCAACACTTGGGCACACTGTAACACAACACTGGACAACTCCAACACAATGATAACAACATGCAAGTCTAGCTAGCGAGTGAAAGGAGAGCCACACACAGATACTTGAAAGATAATTGAAAGGATGCACCTAATAATGATAAAAAGGGAGATGGAACAAAAATCAGTTAAACTCTATTGATAGATATATTCCATCAAGAGCAGGTCCCAGCAAGTAGTAGCTAAAGTTCTGTCCAGACGAAAATTCAAACCCCTTTTGGTCTGTCTGGGGGGCCAATCAAACACGTATAGGTCCCGTATTGTTTACTCTTGGCGTCCCCCGGCAAGGCTGCTGTCACCACCGTCTCCGTCTGCTGTTCCTCCTCGCCGACAGCCACGTACTGCTCCTCCACCGTCTCCATCACCTACGCGTAGCAACACACACAAACATGTTTGCACACGCACACACACACGATAACTCACCACTGATGTCATGTGACAAGGTCCCGTGGACTGCCGTCGGAATATTGACTCCCTCTGACTTAGTGACATCATAAACTTATGTTGACACCATGCATCGTCAGGTTGTTTGACAGAAGAACAGCAGCTGAATGAAGAAAATAGCTGCAATGTTTATGTTTAACCTAGTAACCAAATCTAACAGAAAATGGTTGTGTCTATCTGTGTGTGTGTGTGTGTCTATCTCTTTCTCTGTGTGTGTGTGTGTGTGTGTGTGTGTGTGTGTGTGTGTGTGTGTGTGTGTGTGTGTGTGTGTGTGTGTGTGTGTGTGTGTGTGTGTGTGTGTGTGTGTGTGTGTGTGTGTGTGTGTGTGTGTGACTCTCTCTGTGTGTGTATCTCTCTCTGTGTGTGTGTGTGTGTGTGTGTGTGTGTGTGTGTGTGTGTGTGTGTGTGTGTGTGTGTGTGTGTGTGTGTGTGTGTGTGTGTGTGTGTGTGTGTGTGTGTGTGTGTGTGTGTGTGTGTGTGTACCTCCCAGGACCCGGGCCCCTCCATCAGTTTGAGGTTGTGTTTATTTTTCAGGTGTCGGTTCAGCTCCCACTTGGTGCCGTAGACAAACTCGCAGACGGGACACTTTATACCACCTATGCACACAAGGTACACACACTTTATACCACCTATACACACAAGGTACACACACTTTATACCACCAAAACACACAAGGTACACACACCTTATACCACCTATACACAACAAGGTACACACACTTTATACCACCTATACACACACAGGGTACACACACCTTATACCACCTATACACAACAAGGTACACACCTTTGTACCACTTAAACACATCCGGGGTACACACACACACACACAATTTATACCACCTAAACATACAGGGTACACACACACACACACACACACACACTTTATACCACCTGAACACACAAGGTACAGACACACCTAAGCACACAAGGTGCACAAATACACACACACACACACACACACACACACACACACACACACACACACACACACACACACACACACACACACACACACACACACACACACACACACACACACACACACACACACACACAAACACAGTATTCAAACACTTGTTCCAAGTACAATCAACTCAAAAAAGCAATAAAAGATATATATATATATACGTATATGTATAAGCCTTGATTCTCCAGTCAGCAGTAGTGATCCAGAAGGGGCCTGATCACGCCTGTGTTCTCGGACTGAACACACGGCAGGTATGGAGGGGGTACCTTGGAGCTCCAGGGTGTCTGCGTTGGGGAGGCCGGGGCCTGCGTTGTGGTACTCCTGGTCGGGGTGCTTGCGGCTGTAGTGTCTCTTCAGAGGCCCGGAGATGTTACAGGAGTACGGGCAGTGGGAGCAGCGGAATGGCTGAGGGAACACAACAGGGTGTTGGAGCTAAAGGTTAGACCCTGTGTTGGAGCTTGTGCTACTAAGGAGGGGGGGGGGGGGTTGATTGATGTTGCCTGTTAACCAAAAACTCCTGGGGCCGGTTGCACCAACTGGGCGTAAGCCTGGTCTTAACTACGCCTGGTCGTAACTTGGCGTTCTAAGTCCGACCTAACCGTTACGCCGGTTGCACCAACTGGGCTTAGCGTTCTTTTCACTAAGACCAGGGCGTAAATCCTACGCCTGGTCAGGGGGAGGCGTAGAGTCGAAATTTCTGCTGTTTCCATATCAATTACATTCACTCCATCCAGCGCTACCATGGCACGTTTAATACATAGGCTGTACAACGAGCGGGCATTTAGACGGGAAAGAGTAATTAGGGCAGAAGCAATCCATTGGACATTTATAATGATGAGGAGCTTATTGAGAGGTTTCGATTCTGTAGGAGAGATCTGTTTGAATTAATAGAAGAACTGTCACCGGATTTACGGTTTGTGTCGGACCGCAATGCAGCGCTAACCACCAGCGTTACAACTGCTTATTGCGCTATTTACATTGGACTGCTTGGCAGTCAGTGTGTTCTTGTTGTCACTGTACAACTCAATTAATTTTCTTATTTCAAGATCAGTAAAGTTGACTTTCCTCTTGCGGTTTTCCTCGATCATATCGGATGTTAAGTAAAATAGTAAACGGCTGTTGGCACGAGGTATCCTAGCAACGCGGTGATATGCGCATTCCATGGAACATTCACATGGCCGCGCACGGCTAAGACCGGGCGTAGTTAAGACCAGGCGTAAGTCCCGTTGGTGCAACCGGCGTTAGTTCCATTCTAACGCCAGGTCTTAACTAAGACCTACTTAGCAGTTACGACCAGTCTTAGTTAAGACCAGTTGGTGCAACCGGCCCCCCCTGATGACAATCTGCTTTTGAGTCCATATTTACCATATTTACATCATATCCTCAAATTCTTTGTGTAATTAAGAGATTTGGAATGGGAACACCTTTCATCTAGAATATGTTGTTTAAGGGTTCAGTTTTCTTTAAAAGGACGTTTTCGACGATGAAATAAACACTTTTTTCTCTCTCTGTGTGTGTGTGTGTGTGTGTGTGTGTGTGTGTGTGTGTGTGTGTGTGTGTGTGTGTGTGTGTGTGTGTTGTGTTGTGTGTGTGTGTGTGTGTGTGTGTGTGTGTGTGTGTGTGTGTGTGTGTGTGTGTGTGTGTGTGCGCGCGCACCTTAAATCCAGCATGCTGCTCCATGTGTCTGAGTAGGGCAGGTTTGGACACGGACGTGTACTCACATTCTGAACAATGGAAGCGCTTCCCTGCTCACACAACAGAAAGAGAGAGACGCCGTCATAAAATGAGGACCATTTCGAATAATTAGCCAATGCTGCACTGAGATACACATTTGGTGTTGAATAAAAAAAGAATTAAACAAAACTGTTGAAAATGCTTCATTATCCACAAACTAATTTCTATACTTTGAATGTTTTGTGACTTTTTAAAGATTTTTAAAGATATTTTAGTCTGTTTTTACTCCTGTATTGCTATTGTCATTATGTAAGGTCTCTGAGTACTTAGTGCTATATAAAGTAAACATAAGGAGCACAGGAAGTTAATTTAATAAACATTAATTATTGAGCTGTGGTGAAGGGATAGGGTTAAATAAGTTTTATACTTCTTCCTACTCCTTTTCAGGCATACCAATGGAATACATGTAATGAATTTTAAAATTATTTTTCTTATTTATGAAACAATTTGAACATGGTTTTTATTCATTGATTTTTCGTGCTTTTCATTTAGTTTTTGTATTTTCGATTTGTTAGGTTTTTATTGTTATGTCTGATATAAATCTAATCAATCAATCAAAAAACATAGACAAGCACGTTCGTATAACAACCCCCGTCACCACCCCCCCCCCCCCCACAGCCACTCACTCTCTGCGCTGTGGCTGAGCCGGTGGCTCTTCAGGGTCACCTTGGACTTGAACTTCTTGCCACACAGGTCACAGAGGTGGCTCCTCTCACTGCTGTGGCGGTTCATGTGGGCCTTCAGGTTGCTCTTACTGCGGCTGGCGTACTCACACACCGTGCAGTGGAAGGGCTTCAGGCCTACAAGCACACGGGAACTGGGATAAGTTATGTGTGTTCATAGGAGAAAGGGGATGGCTGGAGGGACTGGGTGATGAAGACCGGACCGTCAATCATAGTTTCACCTAAAAATTCTTCTGCTGGTCAAACTATGAAATATTGAGTAAGGTTTAAACCATGGGACGAAAGGTGCTTATGCAGACAGACCAGATGTGTGTGTGGTGTGTTGATGATTGTTGATGATGATTTTATTTTCTCTTTCTGTGTGTGTGGTCACCTTACTGTGTGTGTGTGTGTGTGTGTGTGTGTGTGTGTGTGTGTGTGTGTGTGTGTGTGTGTGTGTGTGTGTGTGTGTGTGTGTGTGTGTGTGTGTGTGTGTGTGTGTGTGTGTGTGTGTGTGTGTGTGTGTGTGTCTGTGGTCACCTTCGTGTGCCCAGATGTGTTGCTGGAGGTCACTGCTGTTCTTGAGGAAGTAGGAGTCACAGTAAGGACACTTCTCTGCCCGCTTCACCATCAACCCGGTGCCCTGCTGGGGTACGGTGTCTGATGCGCGCACGCACACAAACACACACACACACACACACCACACACACACACACACACACCACAACACACACACACACACACACACACACACACACACACACACACACACACACACACACACACAGAGACAGACAGACAGACAGACAGACAGACAGACAGACACACACACACACACCATAATTAGTCTACTGCAGTTTACTTCCCTGCTTCTAAAAGAGCTGCTTCCTGTGTCAAGAGGACATAGGGCCTTCCCACGCTCCTACCATGTGAACAAAATGCCCTAAACTTCCTTATAACATCATGAAGACAAGAGTAAAAAAGAAACAGCAGTTGTTATTGGCATGACTTGTCTTCTCTTACCCGGATGCGTGTTTCGGATGTGGTGCGTCAGTCTGTATTCTGGGAAGCTCTGATTGCAAACGGGGCAGGCCTTTACCTGGAAACAATAGTCAGCATTACATTTTCTATTCATCCATGAAAAGGAACATTTTAACATCCTCATTTTACAAGCACACCATTAACATCATAAACTCTCTGTTTGTATTCTTACACTCCATTTGAACTCTTGATACAAGCAAGCTAACACAGGGTTCCTAGAGTGTCGTGCGTATTGAGTGGTGGTCAGGTTAAGGGGTTCGGGGGAGTGGCTATAACCTGGGTGCGGGGGGCGTTACCTGTTCCTGGTGCGTCCTCAGGTGGGACTGCAGCTTGTACTTGTCGGGGGAGGTGTATCTGCAGCCGGGGCTGGGGCAGGCCAGCAGCAGGCCGCTGTGCTTCTGCACCACGTGGCGTTTCAAGCAGCTCTTGGTGATGGACGAGTAGTCGCACTGGCTGCAGTAGTGCACGTGCTCCTTGGTGTGCGTGCGCACGTGGAGGTTATAGTGCACCTGGTACCAGAAGAGCTTTCCTGCGGAGCAACAGCGGGCAGACGGACGGACGCACAGCGATTGGGGGGGGAAGTGTATCTCGACAGCTCAGAGGTCGTAGTTCTAATTCATCTGCAGCCAAACTCAGAGTTCTCCTTTATTGGAAACTGCACTGCAGTTTCCTAAACCGACAGAACGCACGTCACACCCGCTGGGGCCAGGGTGCGCAGCCAAGAAAACCACAAATCTTGGAAAGTATTTTTAGCATGAAGGAGCAGACTTCTTTAAATACATAGAGAATATCCCCTAGTCTAACAACTTTATAAATGGATGTGTTAAAAAAATATGTTAACCAACACTTTGTGAGACCCAAACAGAACCCTTTCCAATGAAAAGAGTGACTTTGGCGTACCCATTTAAAGAAAGGTCACAGTAGAAGAAACGGGACTGTACTCACCACAGTACTGACACTCCAGGTCTCCGTATATCTTGCGGAGCCGCTGGAACAACTCCATGTTGAGCTGGGTTTTGTTGAGGGACGCCACAACCTTCTGGAAGGCGTTCTGGTCCTGGGCCTCGGGCTCCTATTAGAAGATCAATAACACGGAATTCATGATGCATGCAATCAAAGAACACAAAAAAGCAAAGATAATCTTGTGCAACATTACAGAACATGCCGTTTAAATGCCAACATACTGCCCGTCTATTCCCGATTGAACCCAAGGCAACAGATATTTCCGGACACTGCTAGTACATGTACATTGGGCTCGCTTGACAAAGAGAAGTGAACTCAACGTGGCTCATTAAATACTGATACTGATTTCAGCCACGACAACAACAATCTCAAATGGCATTTATTTACTGACCGTTTCCGAACGAGGTTCAGAGCCATCTTTTACTCCGGCGTTGTGTGACTCCTCAGGGGACAGATCTTTGGGGCTGCTTTCCGAATCAGGCGTGTCTGTAGATACAGGCGCCTCTACCTGTCGGGCCGAGGGTGGAACAGGATGACCAGATGATTCGACGGCTGTACTCTCATCGCTTTCGATGAATGCCGAGCCGGGGTTTTCGTCAGCTCCGTCTGGTTGGGTCTTTGGGTTTTCAGGTGCAGTTCCGCTGACGGATACGAGTGCGGGGGTTTCCTCAGCACCAGGCAAAGAGGAGTCCCCATCCACCCCCTCCTTCGGGGCTGAGCCACCTGGAAGCTTCTCATCCACGTCCTCTGCTGCGATGTCCTCTACAGTCATGTTCTCTGTAGCGACGTCCTCTACAGCAACGGTCTCTGTAGCGATGTCCTCTACAGTCATGTTCTCTGTAGCGATGTCCTCTACAGCAACGGTCTCTGTAGCGATGTCCTCTACAGTCATGTTCTCTGTAGCGATGTCCTCTACAGTCATGTTCTCTGTAGCGATGTCCTCTACAGTCATGTTCTCTGTAGCGATGTCCTCTACAGTCATGTTCTCTGTAGCGATGTCCTCTCCTGTGATGTCCTCTTCAGCGGTGTCCTCTACGGCGGTGTCCTCACCTGCGATGTCCTCCCTGCGATGTCCTCTCCTGTGATGTCCTCTTCAGCGGTGTCCTCTACGGCGGTGTCCTCTACTGACAACTTCTGGCCGACGGCCTCTTTGTAATCCGACGGCAAACTCTTCCCCTCACTGATCACCACCTCGCCGTCCTCCCCCCTCGCTTCCACCTCACCCTGCCCCCTCCCTTCATCTCCCCCTGCCTCCGTCCCCCCGCTCTGAGGGTCGTCCCCGCCTCCTTCGGCTCCTTCCTCCTCCATCGGCTCCACCCTGACCTCCACCTCGTCCTTCCTGGCCAGCGGTCCACCATCTTCAGGTCGGTCTCCCCCCTCTTCCCCGGCGGCCCCGCCCTCCCCTCCCCGACGGCCCCCTCCGGCCCGCTCGTCCGGGCCTTCCCTCCAGGCGTCGTCCCCCGGCTGCATCAGGCAGTAGCTGCCGTTGATGCAGTCGACGAAGGCCTGCTCGGGCTCGGCGTCCGGGTGCCGCTCCTTCAGGTGGGCCCTCAGCCGCTGGGAGCTCATGCACGTCACACCGCAGCGGCCGCACACGTAGAGGAACAGGTGCTTCCGCACGTGGGCGCCGAGGGCCGACATCTTGGTGGCGGCGTAGTCGCAGAGCAGGCAGCCGAAGGGCCTCTGGGGCCCGTGCACCAGCAGGTGGCGCTCCCGCTGCAGCTGGTTCTTGAAGCGGCGGTTGCAGGTGGGGCAGTGGTAGAGGAGCTGCCTCTGGCCCTGTCGGGTCTTCAGCCTGCGGTCGATCGAGGACATGAGGGTCAGCTTAACATGTTGCAGAATGATGAACGCAAGCTACGTATCTTCATTGATGAACAGCATTCCCTCGTCTACCCGTTCTGATGGACTTTTTGATCAATTACCTCTAAAGTTGAAATTCATTACATTTAATTATTTTTTTTAATCAAACAAACATACAAGGTAGCATTTTAACTTAATACACACGCAATTCAACTATTTAACTAAAATTTAAAACATACATTAAAAAAAAAATATATATATAAATTATTAATAATATAATTCTCAAATTACGCGTAATTAGTTTCATGTTATAAATCCAACATGTATATCAACACTTCCAAATCGATTTAATTGAGTGTAAACCACTAGTAAACCAGACCCCCAGGGTCTACCTGAGATGCTGGTAGCTCTGCTGTACGGCCGGCTCCTGCATGCTGTGCCGCTGCTCCATGTGCCTCAGCAGGTTCTTCACGTCAGAGTACTTCTTCTGACAGAACTCGCAGTGCTGCTTCACCTTCAGGTGGACCCGCTCCACGTGGACCTGGGGCCCGGGGGGAAAGAGGGGCGCACCGGTCAAACCCACAAACCACTGAACCTGAAGTCTACTGCTGGGATTCATTGTGCGGTCTGATCACGAATTGCATCGATGTGGTGCGGTTCCAAGACACTCAAAGAGCTGTCCATGGTGAGATTATGGGATGGAAGACCTCATCCGCTACCAGTGGAGAGGTAAGGAATCAAACTATCCCCTTAGAGAGCAGGGGGTGATTAGGGGCCCCAGGTTGTGGATTTGGCCCCCCCCCCCCCTTCTCTTGCGATGCATGCCATGGGATCTTTAGCTTTCTTATGGAATATCCCCCATGCTCCAGGTCTTTGTCCTGGGAGATCTGGGATATAACATAGGCCTGAGGAATGAGCGCCCCCTAGTGACTCTCCAACACCTCCACCAGCACCCTACGGGGTCCTCTCCGAGGACGGACCAGGCCAGTACTGCTAAGGATTCCTGCTTCATCATCTTATGCTGACGATACTCAGCTTTCCCTGGCCATTAACTATGAAGGCAGATACATACAGCATATAAGCAAGGCAACTTTATTTATATAGCACTTTTCATACACAAGGCAGACTCAAAGTGCTTCACATATAAACATTGTCGTACAATAAAAAATAATGTATAAAATAATATACGTCACCTTTAAGTGGCCAGGACTGAGGGAGATGAACGGACAGTGAGGGCAGCTGAACTTCTCCCCTGTGTGTTTCCGCAGGTGGACGTTCAAGTTGGCTTGAGCACAAAAAAAAAGAACAGCTATTACTATTAAATCACATTTATAAATCCTGGTTAATTTTTGTCAATGATATCTTGAGAGAAATACAATTTTTATCAATAATGATAATATTAATAATAATGATTTCCCAGTTGTTTTCCTGTCTTTATAAGAGCCGATTGGTTCTTATTTGATACAGAGGAAGCAGTTGTAAAGAGAAGAGTACGGGTACCTTTGGGCGGTGTTACCTTTGATAGCTGAGGCGTAGCTGCAGTGTGGACACTGGAAGGGTTTCTCCTGGGTGTGAGTCCGGAGGTGAGCTACCAGAGAGTGCCTGAACTTAAAGATCTTATTGCAGAACTCACAGGTGAAGATCTTCAGCTGGCTTTCAACCAGACTTGGAGGAGAGGGGGGGGTACATCATACAACACTGTGTTAGTGGTAGCGTCATGTTTTGTGGTGCGATGGTCAATGCCTAACTTCATAGAAATAGAGTAAATGCACACCTCAAATAATAATGAATGTATTACAATTGTTATCATTTTTTTAATGGTAAATAACACAATAGGAGTTGGATATTGCTCTACAACCCACTTCAAATGATTCATAGCATGCAATATTGGATCTAACAAATAGGTAAAAGCAATGCGTGTGGTGAGTTGGTGATCTTGTAGTACCTGGTACTAACTTGCTTAATTGAGTATTCCTGAAAGCCTTGGTTGTAGGCTGCGTTGGAAGCAGGGTCAACGTCCGTGCTAAGATTAAAAACAAAACACAAATTGACAAATTTGAGTTTGAGACTCATTCTGAATACATTTGTGTCTTTTGGAAGGGTGAAGAGTTAAGACAGGGGATTGAGACAGGGGAGTGTGTGACTTGTAGAGGTGAATGACCTTGTCTCGGTGGGTTGGGACTCTGTTGGGTTATCTGGGTCGGCTGCAGCGACGCTGGGGGCTTCGTTCCCCTCAGGCTTCCCACCATGCTGAAACATTACAATAGAAACACACTGTTAACACAGCCTGTGTCCTGGGGTTGATACTAGTATACAGTACTAGTAAGTTAAGATGCATTAGATACCTCTAATAATAATACTTCCAGAAAGCTGTGCTGTACTATAAATCATTCTTTTTGGAACACACTGCAGAAAATAACCGTCTAAATAAGAAATAAATACTTTATTTGAGAAGATACAGACTAGAAACAAGTGAACGTATCTGATAATTAACCTTGGTAAAATATTTTGAATATACATTCTTTCTAAAAATATATAGGCTGTAGGTTATAAATCTCTTGAAATTTGTGCACGTCCAATGAACTTGCAGCCAGCTTGTCAATTTGTCTTGTGTCACCAACCAAAGTGTCAACAAATCACATAATTCCTTTGATTTGTCGTCCCTTTAAAGTGCAGACTGACCGGACGGGTTGGTGGCCCAAGAACCTGCCTCTGCTGTAGTAGACTCTACCGGTACCATCTTCGTAGCATCTGCAGAAGCACAACTTTATCATGCCACGATAATCTATCAAATCAAGACCCAGTTGAACCCCTTGTCATTGTTGTTTACAGAGGCACGTTCTCCCTGGACTGACCTGCGAGGGTTTCATGTTCCGTGAGAACAACGCTGATCACAGACTTTCTGTTCCAGCCAGCGGGAACACCTCCTTGGTGGTTGAAGGTTCTGTCGTAGGCCTGTGTCCGGCCTTTCCCACCGGTTCTCTGGGTCTTGGCCCCGTCTAATAAAGCAGTGTTACTCATTGCGCGGCTCACAAGCCTCTATTTATGGCTCGCATGGCAGTAAAGATATACAGTGATATGATCATGCAGTGAACAGATATTTTAAAAACAATTCAAAACAAGCAGATATATAACATAAAACCTGTTCAAAAAATAACGTGGCTGCACCAGATTGATGCATTTTAAATTGAATGGTAAAAGGAATGTATTGAGAGGTAATAACTTATTCTTCAAAAGCTTCCATGTTATGTGACCCCGTGTCTCCACATTATTCCAGAAAATAGTACACAGTCACACAAGTCTTAATTTTCCCCTCAAAGTGCACCAGATTGATGCATTCTAGGTTAAGCTGGGTTCCCTCCACAGTTTCACAAAATTCTTTGGGAAGCACTACTTCAGGGATGACATATTAATAACCAGGCATACTTATGTATGACTGGATTTATAGGTTTTGATACTTTGCGGTAAAAATGCCTTTCCTGTCGACTTTGTCCTGTCAGTGCGGCTCTCCTGAAAAGAATAGTGAATACCACTGTACTGACAGAACCGAAAACGTTGAATTAGCATTATAGTCTTTTCCCTGGATCAAAATGTATGCCTTTCATAAAATGTTATAGATTGTATTTGTATTGGCAGTTAGAAAGTAGTTTCAAATAACTTATTCCCACTGTATTTTCGAGTGTAATCAACTATTCGACTGGGTGCATAAGGTCACTGAAACAAACACAGATGACCATGTAGGGTAGCATTATTTTTCCATGGTGATAACTCTTTTGCTGCAGAACATGTTGTTCTTCTTGCACTTTTCAGCCCCCCCCCCCCCCCCCCCTACCCCGCTCACCATTCCCATTGTCCCCCTCCCCGTCCTCTTCGTCTGCGTCCTTGTCTTCTTTCAGGCAGATGTGTTTGAGGATCTGCCTTCTGTTGCTGAACGACCGACTGCATTTGCTGCACTCCAAGCTAGGTGTGGTCCCATGGCGCTCCCCTGCGACCGTCAAACCGATGGTACACGAAAGGGTGTTACACAAAAGAAAGGGGAAAAGGGAAACAATGTAGGAAGGTTAGTTATAGATATTTTAAAAAAGCGAGACGGAGAAAGCATATTTTCAGATTCAATTTTCCTATTTCGATTGCTGACATAAAAAATGTGTACTTTTCGAAGTGTAAGGTCATCGTGAATTACATGACTATAATATTCTAGAACACAAATACAATACTGGGGACGGCCTTCGGTAGTGAACCATCCTGCATTGGACCAACCTTGACTCTCCCTTGCCTCCGCCCTGGCGTCCTGGTCCCTCCCGTACCGGGTCTCTGGCGGGAGGTCAGGGCCAGCCTGGCCTTCAGAGCTCTCCAAGAGTATCTTCTTTGTGGAGCCTTTCGGTCGTCCCCGCTTTCGCTTCGCAGGTTTATCTGTAATTTAAAGATTTTATTTTCGAAGGTTTTATTTTTTTTTATTGAGGAGTGAGATAGACAGGAAGGTGTGGGAGATAGAGGGGAAGACATGCACCTAAGGACCCTGGGCAGGGATTGAACCCGGGTCGTTACGATCAGGACCGGGCCTGAATGCTACGCGCTCTGCCCGTTGAGCCACCGGGGCACCCCGGGGAACACAATCATTTGAATCAAAAATCCTCAATGAGTGAAAAGTTAGTTTTTGTCGCGAATAAAATGAGTGTAAATTGCTGGAGATAAAAGACAACTGAGATGAAGACAACTTGGCTAAAGGCGAAGTACAGTTTTATTAGCTCGATTTTTGTACGCTACTAGTTAAGCACAATTCCAAATACTAACTACAACATTATTAGTCAAGCTGAAATCTGACCTCAATAATGCTAGCACATGAAGAATGATTTTTGCGTTTTCGGGAATTATCTTTTTGCATGTTTTATCAAGAGCGGAAATTTAAAGGTTTGATGAACTGACAAGAACGAAAATAAACCAAACCAACGGATATAAAACTGCATGAATTGTCCTCCCACTTAGTCCTTTCTAAGATCCCTACTAACCAGTTGGAGGCTCCTGAGGGCCCGCCTGAGTGACCTCAGGACCGGCCAGGGGCTGCAGCGACACGATGATGTCCCCGGCAGGCTGGTGCTGGGAATGGAGCTGGGAGCAGTGCACCAGCAGCTGAGCCCGGCTCGGAGAGAAGATGTTACACAACCGGCACATGAACATAGAACCATCTGGGGAGAGAGACCGTAAAGGAGAGGGGGTTACATAAACATAGGACCATCTGGAGAGAGAGAACAGAGGAGAGGAGAGGTAACACATAGAACCATCTGGAGAGAGAGACCAGAGAGGAGAGATTAAACAAACAGAACCATCTGGAGAGAGAGAGACCAGAGAAGAGGTTACAAAAACTAACAACCATCTGGAAAGAGACCAGGAGAGAAGTGGTTACTCAAAAATGAAACCATCTGGAAAGAGAGACCAGAAAGAGATCCCACAAACATAGAACCATCTGGAGAGAGAGACCAGAGAAGAGGTTACACAAACATAGCTATCTGGAGAGACAGACTAGGAGAGAGAAGAGGTTACACAAACATAGAGCCATCTGGAGAGAGACCAGAGAAGAGGTCACACAAACATAGAATCATCTGGAGAGACAGAGCAGAGGAGAGAGAGACACCAGAGGAGAGAAGAGGTCACTCAAACATAGAACAACCTGGAGAGAAAGCCCAGAGAGAGAAGGATTTACAGACTGAGAAAATTGGATGATACAAGGAAATTGGAGAACCAAATGTGAAGATATCATATTGATATTGTGATTACATTTTGGTTCAGGCCTTGACTTTTCACTGCAGACAGGAGTGGAAGTTGGACACGAGGACCAATAATACATTCAGTCAGCTGGTCAAGTTTGGTTGGTGGATCATATAACAATATCACGTGATCCATACTCTGACTGTACCTCGACACTATCCACATTATTCCATTGACTGATACTACCATGCCAATCATATCTGCGACGCTTAAAATAGGCATGTTATATATATAATTTATGCTTAAAATATTATATTTGGTCGATTTAACTGGATGCCAATCATAATTATAAACAAAAATACAGTATATTAATAAATAGTATTTATAATATGTATACTTCAATTGTGTTGAAAGGAATGTGCCAGATTGTCAAGTAAGTGACTACTGAGACCTTAATGTTTTTGTTCGACCCACGTTCAACATATTCACAAATTGACAAGACTACATGTGGATCAGCATGTTCCCCAGGGTTCACGGTATTGCCCATTAACAATGACTGGGTCTTATCTGTTGTAGCAACTCCTAAAAGCTTAAGCTGTGCATTTAAATAATCATAACGGCTTTATAAAGCCGACCCATTCATCAGGACGAGATATGGTGTCGAAGCGTGACACCAAGAACAACCCGGTGACCAATGACCATACAATGACATTGAGCTGAGTAGTGCGCATGCAGGCCCCAAGGTGGCCGCATCGTTTGTTTACGGCGTGAACCCCGCTAACATGAAGACCGCGCAAACATATTCGAGTTTAATGCGCTCTTCCCCATTCCTACCTGCTTTGGGTTCCTCCATTTTTCTGAGGTAAAATCGCATCCGTATGCAGAACACAGCATTTATTCACATGATGTTAAATGTATGATTATATGAAGACGGAAGACTTGATTTTCATTACATAGATTAACATTTCTGGCGAATCTGCGAAAGAAGTTCCTCTGTAGAGCGGAAACGGGGCAAGGTTTCGCTGTTGGGTTTTTGCCATCACTGCTCGCTGTGGTAGGAGGTCCACCCCGCATCAACACAACGCAGCTGAGACCCAGCAGTAGAGAGAAACGTGTAGGCGTTTGGTTAGAATGTGCTTCTTGATAAAAACTGAGGTCGACTATTCGAGGATTAAATGGTGAATTCCTTCCGTAATACTTTTTTCTTTTAATTTAAACATATGAATATATCTTAAAAGAAAAAAGAAAAAGAAATAAAACATTTTTGATGTAGGCTATAGCCTATAGGCTATATATTTATTTTTATTAGGGAGCTACTTATAGTTGTCAAAATAATCATAGCATATTGTTTCTCCAACAAACCAAAAGGTTACAAGAAGAAGAGGCATGCGGGTAGGTAAAAGATTTTTTTTTTAATGGAAACATTTATACACCAGTGTTTCCCTGTGCAGGTCAAGGGGTATGAGGGTTTAATTTGGCAATAGATCTTCATTAGCAGAAGAACTCTCAGACACAGGGAATACATTCCCATGGATGAGGCTTTTCATTTATAAACAGCAAGCAGGAAATTAAGGTCCAGGATGCTTTTGATCAGAGACATTTTTATTCAATTAAACAGGCCTAGTGGATAACTTGGAAGTGCTGATGTGTGGCAATATCAAATTCCATCGGAACTGGATTTGCCTTGAGAGTAATGTGACTCAACAACAATTTATCGATGTCCAATGTCTTTAATGGACATCAAAAGATAAATAATTAAATCATTTTATTATTTAAAGAATGTACAGATATATTACTCTTTTAATTGGATTCTGAGAAAAGCGACAACAGATATTATAATTTCTTAACAGCTGGCCAGTTGTAGACTAGCGGGGAAAAGCAGCCACCTATTGTAACTCTCCAAACAATTTAGAGCAACAAACATTAAAGAGTAACTACTCATTAGGTACACTTATTGAGTTAACAGTCATATCAGGGCTAATGCTACATGCTAAGAACATGCTAGGCCAATTGTGATGTGAAAACAAAGCTTTAGTCTTCAGTCGCCTCTTTAAAAACAAAGCCAATGACTTTTCCTTTTAGGATACATAAAAATGTTTGCTTTAAAAACATGCGTTAAAAACAAAAACCAACAAAAGAACACAAGACTTTCAAATGCGTAGTTACTCTTTACACACACACACACACACACACACACACACACACACACACACACACACACACACACACACACACACAACACACACACACACACACACACACACACACACACACACACACACACACACACACACACACACACACACACACACACACACACACACACACACACACACAATCCTTATTCACAGATACACAAGCAGACGCATACACACACGCACAAACACACGTACATACAACTCTTTCACACATGTACACACACACACACCCACACACACACACACATTTTTTAATCAATCTTCTACTCAATTGACCATAAAGCGTATGTGTCAAATAACCATGGTTTAGGTTATTTAGGTTACATTCTTTTGTAATATGTTTCTTAAGTTTCCACACCAAGGAGTTTATATGTAAAACAACCCCTGGCTGATGCACAGAATAGGTACTTGACTTGTCTCGTACTAAAGGACCATTACATCTTACTCAGTCTTAGACTCTAGTCGTGGTGGTTTGTTTTTCAGTATTGTTCGATACATGTAAACGGTACATTATTCACATGATGGGATAGAAGAGATTTGACAGCGCGAAACCAAGGTTTTGTAATTTCTGGATTAGCCATTAGCTCAAAGAGGGGAGTATAATCACTCATCACCAATTTGAACCAATTAGAAAGAGCCTTTCCACCAGTGTTTCCCCTGAGAAAGTGCTGTCTCGGAGGTTTGATGGTACGTTGCTCTTGAATAACAGGAATGAGTTCAGTGTTTGGGGGACATATGAATCCAGTGGATGCATCTAATCAGATACATCTAATAAAATCATGGAACTGGATGTGTTTTATTTAAACCAAGTGAATCTGGGTGTTAACCAAGGCCAAAACGCATAATAAAGCGATCATATTTGATCATGGTTGATAAAGCCATTTAGACTGCAAAGGACTATGAAATGGAAAATAGATTTTCACGGTTCACCTTTGAACCATGAAATAGGACGAGTTTAATATAAAAGTAATTTAATATGGTGTCACTATTCTCACCACAAAGAGAGAATAAAACAGAAAGAAAACGCGAAATATCTGTGAAAACATCACACTCACACTCCCTTGCTCCCATCTCCTCTGTCTCTCTCCATGCTAACCCATCAAACAAAGCATATATGTTGTGAAAAACATCTCAAATACATGAAGTCATTAGAAACAAGGTCTGAAATCCCATGACAAAGCTATTCATCTGTGCATTGAAAGATCTCCAAATTAACTTCGAGGTTGTTTAAAAGATTATTATTAGGAAGGCTACGGAGGACTTCATGTGTAATGAAGTAGCAAAAAGTGCTTTTGTCCTTCATAGTGCAAACGTGTGTGTGTGTGTGTGTGTGTGTGTGTGTGTGTGTGTGTGTGTGTGTGTGTGTGTGTGTGTGTGTGTGTGTGTGTGTGTGTGTGTGTGTGTGTGTGTGGTGTGTGTGTGTGTGTGTGTGTGTGTCTGTGTCTGTGTGTGTCTGTGTGTGTCTGTGTGTGAGAGAGCATGTGCCAGTGTGTGTGTTTTATTTTACATGGTGCAACACTTGTTCTTTGGAGAATGAGAGTCTTTGAAGCGTAGTCTATGTTTTGAACGATATTTCTCCAGGTAGGTCAGCTGTTTACTGTTGATGGCTCCACGACGTTTCCTAGGAAAAACACATATATACACCATATGTTAGAATGGCAGTGATAAATCTTTTTCCCAAAAAAATAAATATTGGTTGATGTGCCTGTGTTGTAAATGTCTAAAATGTATATGAACCAATGTATTTGGTGTTTAGTGTTAAAAATGTATAAATTCCTAGTCTCAGTTAGGCGTTTGTAACAAAACAGCAGACGCAAAGAAAAGGCAAAAATATAATACCACATTGTCCTGGATATTAGATTTTCCTTTCAGACAAACGATTATTTTCTTGCTAAATTTTGTAGTGCTTCAAAGACTGAAGCGTGTAAGCCTATTATCGGGTTATTTGGAGTTACCCTAGCATTCATAACTCATGATTCAGACGTTCTGCAATCTCATTCAAATGTTGTCATGGGTTGTCTTCAAACCAATAATTACAACACAACTACCAAAAACCCCTACAAAACCGTTGCTTCTTCTTAAATTCACTTAAACGTCATACACACATAGAAGAGGCTCAAATGCTTATCGTTGCTTGTCAGTAGTTGTTATCGCACATGATTATGAGATTTCTATGTTTAGAATTTGACGATATCCGTTTCCATCTGGCCAGACTCTGCATCTGAATATACTAGATCATAAAGATATAATTACGTTGTATAACGTTTGAAGGGATTAAAAAGGGACCTCTTTAACACAATCAGACATGTGTGTGAAATGATTAATGATAATGTCCTTCATTATAAGCTAGTTTAAAAAACAGCTGGTAAGCCACATGATATGCAAGGGTTATGTTTTAGCATAAGGGTTGTGTTACTTTTTCTCGCTAAGAATTCTAGATGAATTGAGATGCACAGACTAGTTTAATGATACTAATTATACTGAATTGTGGGGCCAGTTATGTCTTTAAATGTGTGGGGATTGAAATATAATAAAAATAATAATAACATCTTTATTTATGTCGCACCTTTAAAAACAATAGTACACAAAGTGCTTTGACGTAAGACAATTAGGAAGCCATTTAGGAAGAGTGTAAAAAGAATAAAAAGACAATGCCATGTTATGTGCAATGGTATGGTTTTGTTATGTGTTATGGTAAAAGCCCTACTGTCTGATGAGCTGAATGGCATCTTCATACTTCATCCCACTCTCTATCAGAGCCAGGGCCACCAGAACAGGAGCCCTATGCACACACACATGGACATATGGACACACACACGCCCGCACACGCACACAAACGCATACACACACATACATATATAATTAGAATCTAATATAATTTCTGTAATGCTCTTGAAAATATGTTTATTCGTGCGTGTAAGTATATGTGCGTTTGTGTGTGTGAGAGTGCTTTTTTTGCATTTCTCACCGGCCCAGTCCGGCTACGCAATGAACAGCCACGCAGGAGCCTGGATCCTCCTGAAATTTCTTCTTCAACAGGTTCAACCAATCTTCAACCAGCTTACTGGGTGGTGCAGCACCATCATCAAATGGCCAATCCTAAGAGAGAGGAGAGGAGCATGAAGTCTGTTCTCCTCAGACATAAGATGGAACATGCTTAATGAATGTTATCTGTTTAATGTTATTTTTTTTTCTTTTATCAGCAATAAATGTGGCCTTGAGATAAAGTCCCCTGTTGAAAACAAAGACTCAGGAAAGAGGATTGCATCCTCACCACCACTGTGATGCCATCTTTCTCCAGCGGGGCTTTGTCGTAGGTTACCTCACACACTCGAACCACTGTGGTTGCGTCAAACCGCTTCAGGTCCTATTGGGAAACATTAAGATACGTAGGTATGTATTTGCAGTACTGGCATCATCCAAAACACAGACACTATCCCATTGTGAGACAGTACGATTTTAAAGATAGCTGGATCGTAGCTGGCACAAATCGGGCCAACCAGAAACCAACATGATTGAGCAACCAAACTGTTTTTGTGGTTAGAGTTGTTCTTTATATTTCCTCTTGCAGATCAAACAACCAAAACTGACAGTGTTTTTCTGTCCTCTTGCATGGTGAGGATGAACCATCAAAAGGTGGTTCTAGGGCAGTTGAATAAGGATCCTAGTTCATTCATTCAGTCTGTTCTTCTGACAAGAGCAACTGCAGAGCTATTTGTCATAAAAACAAAAGGATTAAAACATTGATACTGTTCAATGTTGTTAATAAACTGCACTAACACATTGTGATGAAGCAGGCCTTGTTCCTTTGAGGCATCCACCCAAACCCTTCCTCAGATGCTCAATTGATTTAGTGTGTGGCCACATGACGTCAAAGCAGATTTTGTGTCTCCCGCGCGCACACATACCTCTATAAAAGACGTTAGCGTGCTGTCTGTGGGGTTGTGAGTGATGAGGAACCTCATGTTCTTGTGGCAGAGCTCCACGGGAGCCGGACGAATCATGTTAGCCATTGGGATCTTTGACCTCCGAGGATGACCTCTGACCTTTAGAAATCACCCGTTTGCCCCTGACCCAGCGTCAAATAAAAACGTCAGCGTTAACAGCAACCCCTGGCATGATCACATGAGATGTTGTAGAAACCATCTAAACATACCCTGTCAAATTAATTTCTTTCCTCGTTTAATTTAAATATTTCTCTATCACATCATGGTTTTTCTTTGCTCATTTTAGATTGCAAAGATGTTGGCAAAAGTACCCTAATATTAGTCTACTGATTCCTAGTATGTCACATCTCACCTTTGGCTTTAAGCAGCAAGCAGCTCTCGTTTCCACTCCCAGACCAGGTGATTGGATATCAGTTCTCCGGGCGATTTCAAACTTCCCGCATGCGCTTTGTAGTCTCCTATACAGTTATTGAAACCTTCCCAGTTCTGATGTCCCGTTGGTGTGTCCAAAACAGTTTTTACCCCATCAGCTGGGTTGAGTTCAGGTCCGGTCCTTACTCCTTTCTACACACTATATGTCGTGCTCGACACCGAAGTTCAGTTTTTCCTCTCTCTCGCTTTGTTTCTTTCCTGTTATCTTCCAAAGGTGCTAGTATCCACTGGTTACCCCATGGGTCGGCTGTCTCTGAAGCTAAAGTAAACCGCCGAGAGGCGTTCAGGACGTCAGAGACGCCGGCTGAAGTTTCATCCTATACGCACGTTCCTCTCAAATGTGTTGGGCGTGGCAGTAGTCACCGCTCTGCCGCAAAAACGCCATCAACCAGCAGATCTGAAGGGGCAGAAGAAAAAGCTTAACTGAGCGCGCCATCGATCACTTGGAGGGATTTGCAGAGTGAGTGTTGATTGTTTTGGTGAGTGTATCGAAAGGAACCAGTGTTGAGTGAGAAACTTGACTTGACCAAGTTGTTCCTGCAGGGGGACCAAGCTGCAGCATATGATGCATGTACCTGTCTAAGCCAGTCGAACCAGCAGGGCTTATTTCCCAAGCTTCAGGCTGTGTGAACCATAGTCTGCATACAAACAGCTCTGAGCATACATGATGACATGTATGACAAGCAGATAGGGGACAAGCATGTCAGCGGCTTCCGGGAACTGTGAAACTGTGATGCTATATATATATATGTATGTTGCAGCTGCAGCCTATTGCGATCGATGCAATTAAAAGATTGCAATCTGATCCTCTATGTCAAATCACTTAGTAAAATCCCTCTGCGACGTGCAGATGATCCAAGCAGATTGATTTGAGGACCTTGGGCCAGCATGGGGGTGGGGACCCCCATGCTGAAAGCTGACCGACGGGCCCATACTGGGCCTCTCGCCTGTCACCCAACCAATACAAAACCTTTCAGTTAACAACCAAACATAAACAAAGCTATCCTAAAGGTGCTGTAGGTTACATTTGTAAGAGATTATTTGAGCGTAATGTGTTAGAAATGGTATAACCGTCCGTCAGGTAAAAGTGGGTGAAGTGCTACACTTAAAGTGCTACACATGGGACGGGAGGGAGCCAAGGAGGACCATTTCGTAGTTTTTAGTAAAACAATTTTGCTCTTTTCTGCTCTCTCACTCTCTCTATTGACAACTCTCAAATCTTATCAACAAGACAAGCTATTTGGGAAGGGTACATTTTGGGTTTATGGAGCAAGGATCTTAAGAACTAAACTCACTGCTTCCTTAATTGTTCACAATTACACATGCGCTAGAACATCTTCACAGATGTTTCAAGGGGAAAACCATTTTTTTTGCATTTGCATCTTACAGTTCAGGGATGTTACTATTTACCCCTGACTTGATCATCACTTCCCTGTTATCAGATCATATGAAAATAAAAGGCAGTTCACAACATGCTATTTTGTGTGTGCAACGGTCAAAGTAGACAAAACATAAGCAGTAGTACTGTACCATGCTTTTCTAATCTCCGTTTGTGATGAGGGAAGTTGCTTAACCAGTTACCAGTTGGTTCATCTTTTGATCTGCCATCAACTGTTCATAGTGGTTAACCATAGTTCCTTACATGAAATGAGATCCCCAATGACCTGCTAAAACAAGGTTTTCAATCATCAGTTTATAATTTGCAAAAAAGTATGCACATTGTGTCAGTAAGTAACCCGATGAACACAGCAAAAACAGCACTGTTACATTAATGTAACAGTTAAGAAAGAAAGAAATCTAGTTAAGAAAATCAAGCGAAATGCAGATGACATGCTATTATGTGCAGGGAACGACAGCAAAGGAAGATGATGTTCCCCATTGTGGTTTACAATTCTTTTTAAAATAAAGAGAACTACTACTAACTACTACTAGAGAACTACCTAAACATTGAAGGGCTCCAACCTGTTTTGTTTGTGCTTTAGGCAAGGCTGTGCAGATCTCAGGTCTTTCCTCGCTGAGTTCTGGTTACAATTACTGATGATGAACTATAAACCACATGGCATAATTCTCCAAACATTACTGATTACAGTAATGTTATCCGTGAAATGGCTTTGAAAAATGACAATTGGAGTAATCTGTGTTATAAATTAGTGAGGGGGCTGGCTGTGATGTTAGATGTGACTTAAAAAGCATGTTCATGAATAAAGTTCAAATGATACAATTATTTTCAGACTGATCTCACAATACAGCAAACACTGTGCGGCTCACTAATGATGTAAAGAGACGCTATTCAACCTTTCTTGAGTTTGCTTCAATCTAAAAACCACCTCAACTTTCAAATATGCTAGGCAGTTTTCTTTTGCCTTTGATCTCAGGATTCCTAACACCGGAAAGTACCGACAACATTCAGGTGAACAAACCGATTCACTTTACAGCCAGATTGTTTTGTTGAGCTTTTCCTGTATCACAATGGAAACAGTATGACTGAGCTTCTCATATCTTCTATGTTTTATTTTGTTTCTTACCATTATTGATCTTTAATACAAAGGATATAGTTAATTATATGTTTGATTACAAACTACACGTAAGGATTCCCCCCGAACACATACAGACACATTTAGCCGCGCCTGATCGACATCAACAACATTTTATAGATGTCTTAAATTGTATTTTTCTTACCTCACCAAGCAAGCTGGTTCCTGAACAGGGGGAAACCTTTTTACTGTCTGTTTACATGAAATAGCCATAGCAGCAGTGGTGTCCCCTGCAGATAAATGCCTGGTTTACTAACAACTGTAAAACTGTCTGTTGTACTGTCTGTATTTGTAGCTGCTTCTATACTGCCTTGGAATTCTCTGTTGCATTAGTTGTAAAAAAGAACACACCACAACAACAACAACAACAATACAATGAACAACAATAATGAATTACACCTCTGGACTTCTCACCTCTATGGTGTGTTTACAGAGAAGAAAATTGCTATTTGAACACAGTTTTACAACTAGAAGGTTTTCACGGGTTACAGCAGATTACTACAAAGGTTAACTCAACTTACTTCCAAACAACCTCCATGGCCTCTACAGTTCTATTAGCCTGCCACCAGCGCCATGCCCTGAGCTATTATTGAACCAGCTGAAGCAAAAGTACCCCACCACAACTGCCAAGGGCTGTGTCTGTTTACTGCGTCCGCCACTGCGAAGTGAAGCATACAACAAACAAAAAAGCTTCTCTAAGCTCAATTTCATGCAAATGGCTTCACAGAAGCAACTGGCAACTTCTGCTTTCGTCTGGCTCTGGCATGAACATGGACTTTCTTTTTTACTTACTTGAAATCAACACCTAGGCTTCCTCAATAGTCGTGTTCCCCGAAGACCTCCGTCAGGAACGTCCCCTGGTGCTATTCAAAAATACAGTCCAGCATATGAAAGAAAAAAACTATAATAATAATAACACAAAAACTTCAAGTGTTGTTTCTAGCTGAGGTCAATCCCTTTTGACTTGTAGTGTCCTCCCTTTTCTGGCACGGTGGATCCCAACAATCCCTACTACAGCAGTAGTAAAGCTAATTGGTACGGACCAGTGTATATTTATACATATTCAGCGTGGCGCTGCGTCGGTTGTGGCACTGAACTGCGAACCCTTCTCCTATTCCTGTAGGGCTGAGCCGTTCTAATCACTAGGAGCCCGGAGCGGGCCTATGGGCGGCCTCTCTCGCGGCCGGTCCTGCGTGCGTGCATGTGTGTGTGTGTGTGTGTGTGTGTGTGTGTGTGTGTGTGTGTGTGTGTGTGTGTGTGTGTGTGTGTGTGTGTGTGTGTGTGTGTGTGTGTGTGTGTGTGTGTGTGTGTGCGTGTGTGTGGGCGTATGTATGCCTGTGTGTTCCCGCTCCTAGCCGTAGAGCACTAAGCTGAGGATCTTCCCTGAGCTGCTCTAATTAGGCTGAGCAGCCATCTGACCCTGACAGTCCTGTCACCAACAGAACACCCTACTGTTCCTCCTCTTCATAGACAGTGGAGCCACCCTCTATTGCTTTTTTGTTTCCTTTCTCCCCCCCCCCTCCCCAGCTCACACACACACACACACACACACACACACACACACACACACACACACACACACACACACACACACACACACACACACACACACACACACACACACACACACACACACACTTTTCCACTTGTGAAGCACGCGCAGGGAGGTGGCTCCCCCCTTTTCCCCTCCTTCATCGCCTCTCTTCCTTTATTTTCCTCTCCTTAAATGAAGGATTAAGAGGCGCAGGTCCTTGACTCTGCGTTGGATCTCTCCCCCCCCCCTCCCCCAACACTCCCCCACCACCACCACCACCACTCCCCCACACCCATCATGGAAAGTATGCCAGTAATGAACCAGAATACATGGTGTTTTTTTTTGGTCTTTATGTTGATAGAAAGTGTGTGAGCGCAGCACACTTGAAGTGCGTGAGACCGGCCCTGCCTTGGTGCTGGTGTGTCAGGCTGCCCTCCCCTTTCCCTTCTCACTGGTGGAGCGGCAGTAAAAATAGAAGCACCTATGAACAGCCAGACAGATTAGCCGCGTCACACGGCGAGCAGCGAGCCACTTCAGGAAACACACTTTCCCCCACAACGGGTTAAGTGGCTGGGACTGGCTGCGGCTGGTTGCTGTTGTTGTTGTTGTTGTTGTTAATATTGGTTTTTGTGTTCTTTATGATAAAGATGAATACATGGTTTGAATATGTTACTGTATGCAACATGTTGGCTGGATACCATTATTCTGAATGGTATCTACTATATTTATATATATAAAAAGGACGAAGTCGCTTTACACAGCCTTTTGATTCTCAGGTGCTGGTGATGTGCAGTCAACAATGCCATATCAAGTCAAAGAAGAGTAAAATCACCTTCATATATATATATATATATACTACTGCTATGCCCATATATTATTATGCAAATAATGAACTGTAATATGATTCATATTAAGAATATTATTATGTATTATGCAAATACCGGATAATTATTACTGTGAATATTATCCTGGAATCAGACCAGCCGTCCAACTAGGACGACTGAGATATTACAGTAATTCTGATAATTTAACCGACTGATTCACGCATTGATAACAATAACGCTATTATTTGCAATAATAACAATACTATATAAATAAGAAGTCCTTGAAGGTATTGAGTATTCACTGCTAAATCAAAGGAAGCCGTACAAAATGACCTCAGCTTCAAGACCAGGACTCGAGGAGCCTTAGGTCTACGCCACACTTTGAAGCGCGTGACATTTGGCCAAAGTATATTTGCTGCAATGGTTTCTTGAAATCGGAGCTGCCATCACCCCAGGTCCACCTTTAGTTCCAGCTTTTCCTGTGGAGAACAAATCACGTGGTGGTTATGGTTGGGGTCTTTTCCACCCCCCCCCCCCCCCCCCACCACCCCACCCTACCCACCCCCCAAATTGCAAAGTCAAGGTTGAGATGTCTGCCTGACCTTTACATTTCGTAATAGGAAAGTGTAAAACATGAAATTAAAAACAACAACGAAAATACGAATGTGACGGTAGGAAATAGTGGACTCAGTATTTATCAATTGGAATGGCCTTCGTTAATTAAAGTCAATTCATTAAAACCAATGAGGTTAAATTATCCCCTCAATGTATTGATGCATATGGATAGATGGAGATGGAAATGTTCTCTGCCATATATTTAAGAAATATATGTATAATACAATACTATTCAATAATATTTATTATGGCAAATTATGTCAATAACTCTTATTTTGCGAAATCTAACTTTCAATGACACAAATGTCACTCAAAAACAACAACAGAAAATCCTGAAAAGTTATTTTTAGCTTTATTATGAGTGTGATTAAAACCATATCTCCCAATTTTCTATTTTTGTCGACTGGATGTGGTCCAAACATTGTTATAGAGCCATCATGCCCTCACAGACACCGACACTACACCGACACACACACCGACACACACAGACACACACACACACACACACACACACACACACACACACACCACACACCCACACCCACACACACACACACACACACACACACACACACACACACACACACACACACATAAAATGGTGTGCATGTTTCTGAAAAGTAAACATAAACTGTATAATAATAGAATAATAAGTATATGGTATTGTGTAGTGTGATCTCCGTCTATTTGATGTAATTTATGTAAAATCCCATTTTCCTGGACACGATCATTACGAGATGTTTATTGTATTTCACGAGAAGTGTATCTGTTTTTCACTTTATTTATAATTTTTTTTATTATTTAAATTGAATCATCTATTCTACAATGCCAAATCTCATACTTGACATTATTTACAATAAATAAAATAATGTTTAAAAAACTTTTGCAACGGCTAAATAGATTAGCTACTATCCATTGGCTATATCCATTGGCTACTAGCCATCGGCTATAGGAAAAAAAAGATGTGTTTACTGCGATACTCTCTCACTATCCACATTTGACTCGTGCTAATCCTTTTGCACAAGGCTCTAGGCTGCACACATTGGAAATCATGCATGCCTACATACACACGCAGACACATACACCCACCTCACACACACACACACACACACACACACACACACACACACACACACACACACACACACACACCACACACACACACACACACACACACACACACACACACACACACACACACACACACACACACACACACACACACACACACACACTAAAACTGTGGCAGGCAGCAGCAGCTGGTGGATGTATATTTAGACTGTTTTGAAAGGGGAGAGTCTGATGGCAATGCCTTCTTCACCTGCAGACTGACGTGTTACCAGGACAACCGGCTGCTGTCATGTCTGTCATGTATAGTATTGAACTGTTGCAAAACAGTCTGATATTTCACTGTGTTTACATTGTATCTGCATGTAAACAAATAGAGACACCTGTTATACTTATGTATAAAGTATACTATGGGAATGGGAGTCGATTCCTTTCGATGACTCTTCTTTGAAAATGTGGGTTTATGTGGCCCTCTAGGCAAATTACGACATTGTCTATACCATTGCTATAACTACAATGGTAAGTGCCAATATAGTAATCGACTTTACTTTCAAACATACATATACCATCTCTATTTGAGCATATAGCCTGCCCTACAGCTCATCCTAACCGTAATCACGGTTTCCTATCCGGTACCCTGATCAAGCACCACCACTATAATGACAAAGTTTCATCCCCGCTCTTTTCCAATGATACGCAATCGATGTTGACCACTAGAGGGCAGTGTTCAGCTCCCAAAGCCACACACGCCTGGTCAGCAGTGGCCTTTAAATAAATGCAGTTCAGCGCAGGTGTTAAAGTGTAAAAGGGAAGCAGCTGTTTCAACTGGAGATTAAAAAAAAAATCATTACGAGTTCTTGGAAAGAGGGGTGTGGGCGGGAAGGGAACATACGGAAACTCTGTAATACTTTTCTAGTACCGTCGTTGTGTACGAGCGTTATAATGTGCTGTATATGAAGTGGCGTTATACTGTGTCCGAGAAGAGAAGACAACACTCTTTTGGTCACGGCCATCAAAATCAACTTCTGAAAAAATTCTGCGTGTGTGGACGCTGCACGTCCGCACCGTCCACACACACCTCGCCGCATGACATCGAGAACGAGGGGTGGCCAGAAGCCCCTCTACTCAGACGTCACGAAGAAAAAACGCCACCTGTGTTTGGCGCAGTCGCGCAGACCGTTTACAAACTGATCGGCGTCAAAACACAGGATTTTTCTCCTGTTTTTTTCCCCAAATTACGGTCTTATTTTTTGTAAGAAAGTGGCACAGATAACTATGCTGATTTATAAGATTATAGTCCAACAATAAGGACTATTATTCCTCATGGTCAAGACTCTTTTTTTTATTGCGATTTAGTCAATATTGACCTCACACAATGTTTTTGTTTGCTTAATTTATTTACCACCTATTTTACATTTCATGAAATTTAGTTTGTCTACTGACATAACGAAAGGATCACACAGTTTAGCTGAACAAGGGAGAGGAAATATTAATCATTTTCCAGGATCGGCTCTATGGGATCAAATTCACATGAACAAATATGGTTTTAGCTCTAATTGTTTGTTTTGCTATAGATAAACCTTGAACGCCCCTAGAGGGCAGCAGTGATGTATGCAAAAAATTGGTAAAGCTATAGTTTTAGAGCTTTTTTTAATCGCAATTGAACTGCTTGACCTTTAGTCTTCCTGGTGTCCAACATTTCAATGATTTATGTTCATGATGACCATAACATACGAGTTAAGGGTTTGGCTTTCAGGGTATAGCCCCTTTCTTATCCTTATCCCAAAAATGAATTGGCAATATAATGAATGACCTAATAAATCGAATGCTTAATGCTTAAATGATGTAATAAAAAGACTACACACAAAGTCAACGGTCGTTCTATTTGATACGATATGTGCCCAAAAATTGAATAGATATTTGTGATAGTAGTTACGTCAGGAGCTCATGGCACTGACAAAGAAGGACCAAAACAACACGATAACTGGGCCGCCAAAGAGTGTGGTGTGGTGTGACACGAGTGAGTCTGCAGGTCTATAGAGGTGGTGTCGGCTTTTTAGCCTCCTCGTCTGACCTTTGACCTCAGAGCCCAGAGGACGCTTTGGTTGGAAACTGACATGCAAGAGAGGTTGTAGTAAAACCCAGTTCAGACCAGAGATTAAATTCAGGCCCCGTCATTGCGAAACCGCATCGAGCTGTAGATAGGCCTACGCTGTAGTAAATATTCAAGGCACTGGTTCTCCACAGAAAAAAGTGGAGCGCATCAAGCCTGCGCGCTGTATGCAAACATTCAGTCACGAGGAGATTCAACCTTTCAAATTGAGCAGAAATACTTTTTAATGTACAGTTAATAATTAAATGTATCAAGGGGCTTAATTTTAAGCTACAAAAATAATACAAATAAAATAATAAATAAATAACTCAACGCAACTCTGACGTCACCCAGCTGGGGGGCTAATGACTTCATCGTTTGAGTTTCAGGGTCCAAACGAATGAAGAAACCTCATAGGTCCGGATAGATTTGAAACCACCTCCGAAGGGCGGTTTCAGAAATGTTCGGTTTCGGGCACCGGATTCGCCGGCTCCGTCTGGACGGTCGGTCGTAACGCACAAGACTGCGGTGCCTTAATCTTTGGTCTGAACCAGGTTTAGTCGCACCTCAGGTTTAATTGTTCCCTGAGGATTCCACCTTTTCTTATTTATGAGTGTTTTATGTGTGTGGGCCTATGTGTGTTAGTGTATTAATGTGCATTCATATGGGTAGACAGTTAATGTAGCCTATTTACAGTCTAGGTCGAGGACTACACCGTGTAGCCTATACAGACATAATTAATGGATGCAGTATATGGATGAGCCTTGGAGGTGTAAGATGGCTTTTCTAAAATGTAACGTTTTATTTTGCCCACTGGGACCCGCTCGAGGCAGCACCAATGAATAATTTAAATAAATACAGATGATCTATGAGGAGGCAATACATTGACGGGGATGGGTGGGTCTGTAGTGTGTGATAGGGGCGATGACGTCTCAACAGCCTCGAGACCTGACGTCATAATCTTTCTAACTGTCGAGTTGGCGAAAAAACACCTGCTTTGCACGGAAAGCCCGACATGTAGATACAGATGGTTTGCGTGGCACGCCTGTATAATAGTAGACTATGCTGCTACACCCTGGCCTACTTACCCTACTACCCACAGACTAACTTACTTCAACGTATTCATCTCAGAAAGGAACTTTAAGAAATGGTGAGTGTGGTTTTCTTGAAGAGCTCCAGTGTCCAAACATGGAAATCCACAGGGTATAATCTTTCTCTCCGGGATGTCCTGTTGTCTTGCCAAGGTTTTAAGAGAGCGGAGGTTGTACGCTTGGACGGGATTCTGCATTGTGGGGTTTTCCCGGTTAACTCGGGACAACTTCATTCCTACGAGCTTTGTACCTAACTCCCTGTGAGCTGTGTAACCCAGATAACAGCTACCTTACTGGGACGTGAAGTGAGAAGGATAACAACGTGTCAGGACCCACCAAAAAACAACCGTAAACAACAATAACGAAGACGAAAGGGACAATAAATATGGAGTTTTAGGACACATCAGAAACGAAAACGTATATCCTCCAACCGGAAGTCCCGCCCCTATCTCGTACTTCACCCATATAACTGACAGTGCCGCCCATTCTCAAGCAAATGACCCTCCTTCTAAGCATCCCGATATTATGATTTATCTAAAGCGCTGAGAGGGTTTTAGGTAAAACCAAAAGTTAACTAAATATCCCTGGAGGACCTATGTAGATACGTTGTTCCTCCACGTTAGACGATTTATATTAGTCTCGATGTGATGTGCCTTGACAAAAACACGGTATACGGGGATGATCATCCGTCAGTAGGTCAGTACGTTTACATCAACGTCACGATGACGCAGGGATGACACGAGCGCTCTGATTGGACAACAAGCCTGGGGTCGTACAGTAGGCTCGGCTCGGGAGATCCAGCACTAGTGTCCCTCCTCCCATCCTCCGGTGCTGCTGTAGAGGTAACGCTTTTATGTGTGTATTCCTTTGGAAAATGGCATTGCTGTTCAATCCATCGCAGCGATTCGCCAGCTGATATTTCTCCCAGAGTCATAGAGCAGCTGAACTCAAACGCATGCAGCGGATCAGCGACGCACTGCGAAGGTTACCGTTGGACATCTGGACGGGACGGCACAGCATCAACTAAGGTGCGACCTACGACAACTTGCCATTGCTTTTGACAGGCATCACACCGCCACACCGATAGTTTTTAGCCCGCTTTGTTCATATCGGCGCTCAACTAAACCGCAATTTGAACAAATTGTAAAAGGTTTATAGTCTTCTTTCTCGGTTTACAAGGCCTGAGGATTTGTCCTGAAATAACCCTTCAGTATCACCCATCCGGGGCGACATATTGTGTTTCTACCTGACGTGGTGATGTGGACATGCATCAGCCATGAACACATCGACCGTGAACGGGACATCCACCAGCGTTGTGGTCGATTAGTAATCCATTCTTCCCGTCTTCGTTCCCTTTCTTCCTAGGTTATTGCTCGGCGCCGGGCTACTCCATTCCCTCGGAAATGCTGCCCTGTCTGCACAGAGTTCTACTGCGGTCGGCTCTCTCGCCTGCGTCAGGCAGCGGGCTTGTGAGGGCTGCCCGCTGCATCCACACCACTCCGGACCGCTCGGCTGCTGCTCCGCCGCCGCCGCCATGCGCGCTGGTGTCGGCGTCGTCCGTGCAGAGTCGCCACCTGGGGACCCATCCTCTAAAGGAGCCCATGGAGCCCCTGAACTCACCGCAGAGCGCCAAAGAGTTTATTTATAGCCTTCACCCGTCAGAGCGCAACGTTCTGCTGCGGGAACTACACCGGTTTGAGTCCATGGCCATCGCGCAAGGTATGTATGGTGTGTTATGGTGATTTTAATATTGTGTATTATTATGTTATTTATTGGTTGCTACTTTGGAATAAGCTTGGTGGAAAAAGTAAACTTACGGTTTTTTTAGGGGGCTAAGAATTCCACGGGATGGAGTTCTTTGACCGGGTTATGAAATTAAAACACAGAACTTCTGACTCATGGTCACGTAATGTTTCCACCCCACAGAGTCTTATTCACATTGCCCAGAACTACCATTCATCTTCCCCTGAGGTTGATCATATTCGGTTCCTCTATTCAATTGTAAGTTTTATTCATAATGCAATAATTCAAGACAATACAATAATATATTGTAATATAATACAATGTATTCAAATATTGTGATAAAATACAATATTTCTATTGAACTGGGGAATTTTGACAGCTTCTATTTGATTGCATCATTCATAACTGTCCACCTGGGAATAACACTGGGAAACATCTTATATCCGTACTCACTTTTCATTGTCGTTTAATATGCACTTCAGCTTTTTTTTTAGCCATTTCATGCCACTTCCCTGATACCGGCTGTAAACACAACTACTGGCAGCAGGTA
>OLKM01000710.1:74679-202179 GCA_900291075.1 Melanogrammus aeglefinus
ATACCACAAGTCACTACTACGACTCGCGGCATGGATACCCAGCATGCATCACTTCACAGTTCTTTGAGGCGTTGTTGTCCCGCGTTGCGCCCCGGTTTTAGAAAATCAAACAGTTGTTTGAAAAAGTTACAAATGTACTGCTGTGAAACCGTATCTTTTATCAAGGCTACAGAGAGGACTGGTGCTTCAAGTCATCTAATGGTTATCTTAAATTGGATGTAGTCTTTTATTTGGAGTGTCCGCTGGCCGCTAGCCCGTTGGGCCGTCACACAATTTCCAAAATAGTTTTTAGCCTCTGTCTCATACCTCTAGTTTCACCAGATAATATTACAGCGAAATAGCTTATGAGTTATTTGCTTTCCAGCAAGAATAGCACCTGAATCACTTACCTGGTTGATTTGCTCTGCTTATTGGCTCGTGACAAAGTGTTGATTAACACCATTGATAATTAGCGGCAGCAAGGCTAACTAGAATGATGAACAACACATTACACAGAGTGTGTTGACTGGCAAAGGAATTGGTTTCAGGGTTTGTTTCCAATAACTGTGCAGCACATTAAAAAGACGGGATAGAATGGTACATTTTGAGACATCGATAATTGGGAGAAAAGGCACAGCGTATGGTATTATGTAAGAGAGGGGAGAGTGATGAAAAATACTGTGAAAATATACAGAGGATTTTCACAGGTTTTTCAAAGCGAAGGCCCTGCTCTCGTTTTCCCAAGGACAGGTCCTCGTTATCTGGGATGGTTTGGTTTGACAGAAGCCTGCGCAGGAGGATGATGTACATTTCACTTCCACTGACAGAAGAAGAAAAGGAATAGGATAGGTACGGAGTATTCATACATTCGAGTACACACTCAGACACATACACACATGCAAATACACACATATAGACATACACACCTACACACATTCACACACACACACACACACACACACACACACACACACACACACACACACACACACACACACACACACACACGCACACAAGCATATAATGAATAATTCCTGTCTTCATTACTGTAAAGGAAGAACTGTTGTTATTAGACATCAAAAGACACAAAAGATTGGGACTCTGTGTAGCCCTACAATGCTGCTCTGTTGGAGTCAGTTTCAGTCTCATGACGGCTGGGTGGTGCAAGCCGTGTTCTGTGTGTCCTCAGTTGGACCTGCATGGCACTATTGGAAGTCTAAGTCATAAGATTCATAGACCCTGGTCCTCCTCTAGAACAGAGAACACTGCTACACTCATGTAGTCGCTTTGGACGAGAAAATAACATGGCATAATGAAACCAATAAAATACAGTTGGTTCTGGGATTGTTTGTCTTTCATAAACATAGTGTATATATATATACTTTGTGTACTAATAAACAGTGTGATTTATTCAGTGGCTTGTTACCTGCTATCCCCTTGCACATACGTTTCCACAAATTCTTTCAGATGCTGATCAGATTTGATGCACCATACGAAATTCACATTTATCATTGATGTACAACTGCCTTTGAACAAGCGTAGCTCACAAAGATAATTATGGGTCTGTAAGCATGCCAGTGCCAATAAACAACATTCTGCGATAAATCTGTATTTCCCGCTACTATTGGCCATTGTACTTTAGTTTCCTATTGCTAATTAACCAAAACACAGATATTTTTTATCTCAGAAATGCACATGGTACAATACTCAAGTTCCATACTGGTTACACGTGTCTCTGGTGCCACGCCCGTTAATGTGGGTGTGGAACGCACTAAACGGCAACCACTGCGACCCACCACACATTCCATGAGCATTGTGTCCCACTGGAATGCCTTACTCACATGGGGTATTAACCTGGCCTTAAAGTAAGACTTCACCCTCTTTTTCTTTGTCGAAGCCTACATGTGATGGTATGGGTCCATGCTTGCCAGAGTTTATTCCAAATCTTCCCTTCATTATCCATTTTGAGCAATTAGGGCACTTTATTATTGATCTTTGACCGAGGGCAATTATTTCCAACCCTGGAAGCGAAGATCTTTGTTGTTATGAAAGTGGCGTACAAACAGCAGCGAGATAATCAAAAAGTCACGTCAGCCAAAAGAACATGTGATCCAAAATATCCCTTTCTCAGCAGCAAGCTACTTTGGGAGTGTGAGGTGTGTGTGTTAGTGTGTGTTTGTGTGTGTGTGTCTGTTTCTATGGGTGGGTGTGTGTGTGTGTGTGTGTGTGTGTGTGTGTGTGTGTGTGTGTGTGTGTGTGTGTGTGTGTGTGTGTGTATGTGTGTGCGCATGTGTCTGTTTGTGTGTGTATATGTACGTGTGTCTGTCTGTGTCTGTGCTTCTGTGTGTCTGTCTGTGTGCATTTGTATGTGTGTCAGTGTGCGTGTCTGTGTGTGTGGCGGGTCTGTGTCTGTCTGTGTGTGTGTGTGTGTGTGTGGGCACTCACCTGTGTTATGGTTGCACATTCGGTACAGACATTTGTTCTATTCGCGGTGGATAGGACGAATAGTAAAAACAATGCAGTATTCTATCGTCTGCAGTCTCAAACAACAAAAGTCTGCATGCCTTCAGAAGCCTGGCAAAAATCTGTGTTAACTCCTCTCACGAGATCCATTTATCTCAGGACATAATCTTTCTCTAGTGGGGATACATGAACCACACAACAGCTAGAACATTGCAACAGGACACACATGATTAAATGTGGATGGTCAATGGTCATTGCACATGAGTTATTGTGTTATGAAGGGGGAGCAGTATGGGGACTGAGAATTATAGATTAGATACGGTGTTGATCTGCTCACACCATGTTCTGGCCCACAGCAGTAGCCCTTAGATGAAGGGTCGCCGACAAACATGGAATTGATCGTGGTTTGATGCCCGCTGTAATAGATGGCCCAACTCAAGTTTTGGGCCTAGAAGAGTATTTTCATACTCAAGAGATTAATCTTACTTCCCGGAGAGATAAACAGGGCTGGGTGGGCAGACATAGGCACATATAAAACATAACAAATGGTTCAAACTGTATGGGTGTTATGGTATGGGTGATTAGTTTGGTGTAATAGTGTGGGCCAGTGTGTGTACTCCAAGACAGAAGGCCGGGACGCTTCTATCCAGGAAGATGATGATGATGATGATGATGATGATGGATGTGATCATGGCGCATCAGGATTGTTGTTTAAATATTCATAGTTCATAATGGAACAAAACCGTATTTGTTTTATTGAGAGGACTCTTAAGAAGAGTTTTGCGCTGGTCGATTTAAAGGAATGACTTGTTGCTTCATAACTGGTTACCATGGCAACACATACGGATGGGTCCCAGTCCCATCCCCATCCTATACCCCATCCTGTCCTTTTTCTCTTGAGCCACAGGAATCAATTCTCTTCTTCTTCTTCTTCTCCTCCTTCTTCTTCATCTTTTTCTTCTTCTTCTCCTCCTCCTCCTCCTCCTCCTCCTCCTCCTCCTCCTCCTTCTTCTTCTTCTCTTCTTCTTCTTCTTCTTCTCCTTCCTCCTCCTCCTCTCCTCCTTCTCCTTCTTCTTCTTCTTCTTTTCTTTCTTCTTCTTCTTCTTCTTCTTCTTCTTCTTCTTCTTCTTCTTCTTCTTCTTCTTCTTCTTCTTCTTCTTCTTCTTCTTCTTCTTCTTCTTCTTCTTCTTCTTCTTCTTTTTCTTTTTCTCTTTCTGCTGGCAGGACATTCAATCAGAAGATTAATGATTGTCCCCAGTCCTCGTTAGTACATAATGGGGGATTAGCTGAGAATCATCCGGAAAATGCAGCATGACTCATCGTCGGAGCGAGACGTTTTTGAATCGTCCATGTCGGGTACGCGATCCTCGCCGGACGTTATTACTTTTCAGAGTGAGACAATGGCCAGATGGTACGCTCCTGAACAGATGCTTTGGGCTGTCCTGTTTTGATTCTCATCATATTCTGTTAATATCAAGGTTAGAGAAGCGCCACCAAACCAAACATAGAATCAAACCGGATTATATTAATGAGGATGGAGGCCAAAATTGACAGAACATGAATAAATATCACTCAGTGTGCCGTTGGAATAACTTTGGAAAAAGTCCCAGGAATCTGTGATGAATCACGAAATCCAGCTTTCATTTTTCGAGCCGTCTTGCCTCAAATAAGTAGATTTATTCGTCATCTTATTCACAGAAGGTGGTGATCACAGACGCCTCACAGAACCGGGTGTCATTTAAGTCAGGAATAATCTTTTGAACACAACACGGTTGCGTTCAAGTTGTGTTGTGTCAAAGCTATCTATTCTCTTGTGTCAAAGATTGCAGCATCTTCGTTGCTTATGATTGACAAGGTGACAGTGAAATATAACTGAAAGGACAGTCTGTTCCCCCCCTATCTCTCTTCACGGTGTGTGTATGTGTGTGTGTGTGTGTGTGTGTGTGTGTGTGTGTGTGTGTGTGTGTGTGTGTGTGTGTGTGTGTGTGTGTGTGTGTGTGTGTGTGTGTGTGTGTGTGTGTGTGTGTGTGTGTGTGTGCGTGCTGTATCTCCTCTGCATATTGCTGACACACTCACCTTGTGAGGTCCCTCATGGAATTATGTTTCCTCTGACTTAATGGCTACGGGTTGACAGCTTTGTCCTCACACTGGCAAGTTAGCTGACAGCCTAGTTTATGGAAGTAGTAGTATTAGAGGTACTAAATGAATCATGGTTCTGCAAATATTGTGACACAATAAAAAAAAAATTGCGGTGCATTTCTATGTTTTCGGAGGTTTGAGCTGTGGGTGTAACTTGTGGGCTGGAATTCTATGGGTCTGGGCGAATGCACTCTAAGGCCCATGGATGGACCGCACCATTAACATGTTTAACTAAGATTACACTGACATTCTGTACATTGTAAGTCAACCTAATGATGCAAGGATTTTGGAACGACAGAATCCTGATACCAACATGAAATGAATACATTTCCCCCCACCCATACCTACTGTATGAGTGACCTATTGACCCCGTTCCTCCTCACTGGACCCATTTGAAGCCACAGCACCGAGTGAAGCCTTACCCAGCTCTGTTGCTTCAGGGAACCACACTCCACATACAATGGCAGGAGACCTTAAAATGCATGTTACAATCATTTTAAAGTCGCAATGTGTAAGATGAGCCCCTCCCAGTTAATAGTCGGGAGGTTTTCAGAATTCAAACCTAAACAGCAGTGTTCTGTCCACTGCATGTGTAAACGGTTGCAACTCGACTGGCTGGGTTTCATAAATGGGAGCAGTTTAGGGCGTGTCAATAGGAAGATTCTTGTATTTATGAGAGAGCTACTGGCTGGCCAGCCTTTTTAAGATTTAAAATAAAGCAGCTATACGATGGAATTTTATTGATCACATCATTGAAATCCCTTTCCATCAGCATTGACTACACATAAGTACAAGTAATTATTATGAGCTACGAGCTAGTTAAAATGTTACACATTTCGACTTTAAGGACAGCATGACACAGGAAAATACCTTTTAATTACCCAGCTCATTTACATAACAACACCTCTGAGCTCATCCTTTCATTCACTTTACAAAAAAACTCTGGGTTTGGCACACTCAACCAGTTGCACACACTACACACTAAAGCGCACACACTAAAACAGGTTCAGTAACTAATTTATTTATTGGGACGCTATATCTCAGCATGCTCCAACGAACGCCTCTAATACAGTGTGGCTTGTAGCTGAATGTATTCAAAGTTTAAGTAGGGCATTCAATCATTGCTTTTGCGTGGTTCTATGATGAGAACCAGCCTAAGACGTCTGGGGCGGTGGTATCAGTGGAAGGGATTCCACAAGAACAAAAAGAGGGCGAAATGATAAAGAAAACAGCTTTCTCAAGAGCTGTTCAGGAAATAATGGATGCACCCTGGAGGTAGCCGATGGAGAGGTTTCTGAAAGCCAAGCTGATCTTTGATGGCTTCCAAATGTGTGCTGAGGCTCTCTTAATGATTGCCTTCCAACCGAAAGGACATGCAGAGAGATGACTAAAAGGCTGTGGGAAGCTGCCACTATGTTCCTTTGCGGCTACTTTTCAGCTGCAATTACAGTGAAGAGAAGACTCACTAAGATTCACTAAGACTGGTTAGATAATGGCAATAACGATCGGTGTCATCCTCGTCTTCTTCAGTCGCGCCATCCCAGATTTTTAATGGACACCTCGGGGGCCGGGGAGGTATGCTGTCAATGACAAAGCGACTTCACCGTCGCATAGGGGGAGGTGTAGGCGCGAAAAGAGCCATGCTTGAACGCTATTGGTGCCGAGGGAGGGGGGGGGGGGGGGAAGAGGGACCGCAGAGGAGGCATGAGGCTGAATAATGAGGGAAGGTGGACAGTTTGAATAGAAAAGTGCCTGCTCTCTGAAGGTCACTGAAAGGGGGATGAGTTGCTAATACCTTGAGCGCGGTCACACAGGGCAACCCCATTACGTTTTCCAGACCGTTTGCACCCAACCATTGACCGTCTTCCAATCATGGGATGCAGAGACCGTTCAACAATATCATATGACTGATGATTTCAAGTTAAAATGCGGACAGGTCATATATATATTCCTGAAGGTCCTCTGATGGTGACTCATAGATTTATGGAGTCAAATTATTATTGGCGTAAGCAGAAGTGAAGGTTTTGGTCACGAGAAATTAACTTAAAGGTTAAATGTAAAATCATCTGAACTGAAGTCATTATTCGATTGTTCTAGTGAGTGTTTTAGTATTCTTTCCCAGATCGGTTGAATCTCGGATCTCCTCGGAAGTAAGGAAGCGAAAGTGTTTCCAGGAACAAGCTCAAGCTAGTATTTTTCTATGACTGCTGCAAATCAGAACTATAAAAGCTGCTGTCAGCAACCACTAAAATGGATTTAACACCCACAGCGTCAGTTTTTCTTTCCTATGAGTTTTCACATCACCACCATAAGTTACACTGCGTAAGAACCTAAATTGATGGATGAGAAGTTGAGTGGCTTGTAGAATGACCTTTTTTAATCCTTAAATAAATTTCTGAGCTCTCGTTTTGTTGGATATGTTTTTTATTATTCTTTTGAGAGGCATTTCCTACCGTATTTGCAAATTCAACAACAGTGATTTTAAACTGATGTACAAGTCTCTTAAAGTATTCATTGCAAATCCTGATGACACATGCGTGAGTATGTGTGTGTGTGGGTGCGTGCGTGCGTATGTGTGTGTGTGTGGGTGCGAGTGTGCATGTGTATAAAGGATGCAGTGTAGTAGTTGGACATATGCCGAGGGACCTTTAATGCACAACATTTTGCTCTCTATCCATAATGAAGCTTTAATTTATCGTGAAACATTGATGTTAGGAACTTAGTGTAAGACCTTGCGGTTATTGGCGACTCTTGATTGCTTTCCCCTCAGCCTGCTCGAACAAAAGAGTCAGAGTTAGAAATGTTGAAAGCTTATTGTTAAAAAAAAAAAAAATTAAGTAAAGTCAGGCTAAGGAAATTGCATGCCTGAGAGCAGAGAACAAGGGGTGAGAAAAAGGGTGAGACTCAACTCATCTTTTTGACCGTATTGCGTTCTTCCCTTCAGTGACTCAAGGCAACGCCATACACTTTATTGCCCTCTTTAAGACTGACCAAGAAACGTTTATCTCCTCTTTGCTCTTGATTTGATAGGTCCTCATTCTCACTGGAGTCTGTGTCCTCAAAAGAACCCACAGAGTCTACCAGTGCCACTACTGTGTGCATTTCTCCTTTGATTTGTCATAGAACAACAGGTTGTGTCGATGTTAATATTGCTAATATAACCTGTATAACCTATGTCATACTGATTTCTTGTCTTGGTACATCAGACACATACCTTAATTAATGTAATCTGTTCGGCAACAGATGGTCAGTTGATCTTCCAACAACAAAGAACAGGAATATAACTAAATCATCAGACTTGTCGATGCTGTGGAACGTTTCATTAATCAAGGTCTTATGAGGTCTCCTGTTACCTGGATGAATGGAAAACGGCATCGGTCATGCTGTCGAAGAAAAAGTCTTAAATCATTATCCAAGTGAAGCTTGTGTAGGATCAACAAGGGGTATTTTAATGTGTAACTGACCCCATTTGACAATTAGGTAGCATTGATTTTATGAGGCTAGCATTAAATAAAGCTAACAGTAAATCTTGTTGCTAAACTACGCTGGTATTAAGCTACACTAAGCTACACCAAGGAATTGTACATTTATGTCAAGGGTATATGGTTTTATACGTATCATATAAAGTAAACGGTAACTATTATGTAACTCAAGGGTATCAATGTCCTATGTCTGGTTGTTGTGTATCGATGATTCCACATTTAATGGCGTTTCAAGACACGTAAATAAATGATAAAAGGAAAAATTGCACAACAAAAGAAGCTCCTTTCGTCCGAGATGAAGTATTGGCAGCGATATCCATTTGGGCTGAAACCAGGAACGGTTTGAAAGCAGGAATGTTTATCAGTCGCAGTGGAAAGCTCAGACGGACAGATGGAGGGAGTAATGAGTTTGGTGACTGTGGTCAGGGGACGCCTGTAGTGCCACAGCCGGATGTGTTGAGCTTACAGCATCTTTTTTTGGGCTCCATGGAGGGACTGCGTTAGAAATGGCAGCTGTTGGATGATGAAACACTCCGCCATGGTGGCACCCCACTAACTGTTTACCTCACAGCAGGTTCTGGGTTCAAAACCCAATAGAGGCTTTTCTTTGCTTATCTGTGTAAAATACCGGGACATACGGTATTTGTTTTTTCCCCGATTGTTTTAAGGAAAGTGGCAATATACTCCATACTCTTTGGAGCGAAGAATATGTGACTTTTTTTGGTTCCAGCATGTCAGAAGTTTTGATGTTATTCATTTTTGATGTCATTTTAAGTAATTCCCCCTGGGTTTATTGGCCCATTTGACTCACCTGTGTGGTGTGTACTTCGGAAAAGTTAGATTTAGATTGGGACTGAGTCTACACCAGTACTTACCGAATGCGTAATGAGTATTCTAGCTTTTGGCGTTTTGTTTTCCCAAGTTTAAATGGGGCCTTTTTGACCCCAGGCAAAGTATTTTTGACTATATTCAAATCTTTTTCTTCGACTGTCTACATACTTATTTTTGGATTTTAGTCCAATGTGAAATGCAAACTCAAATAACATTACCAATAACAAGGACTTGGTGCCTCCATCGCTGACCTTTAAACCTGCGACACTTCCCTTTGCTTTTGTGATGAGAGATTATTTTGAGCTCACTTGCCATTTGTCTTCAGAATGTCTCATGGGATTTCTTGTTGTCAATACTCCAGAGGATTGTAGTGATGCAAAATCCAAAATAAAAGTATTCCGTAACTCTGGCTGATCAAAACGTTGTTACTGCATATCAGTCCATAATGTCCAATAATACCATACATGCTTAACCTATACCTCCAAGATGGAGGCGGTCACTGCGACGGGACATCACTATGTGCAACCCTTATAGCTCGCTTGTCCGCAAATGTGCGTTAGCTCGTTAAGTGTGTGAAATTGATGTTTTAAAATGTTAAAAGCAACCAGTAAATCTCCTACTTTACCCAAGTAAAATATTAATGCCTTGAATTTTCTTTTATCTTATCAAACCCTATCAAAGCATTCTTAAAAGTTCTGCAGCTTCCTTAAGAGTTCCTCAGGCGCGAGATTAGGAAACCAATCCTTTTTCTTCCTCATACCTTCCCTTCCTCTCTCGCTTCCTCTTTGGTTAGCCGATCACTGGAGGGATGGTTCATGGGGAATCATTTCTGTGTGTTTTGTTCTGCTTTCAGACTCCGGCATGCAAGCCTAATTAGTACTTGGGGGATTGCTCTTTCTCTTTCTCCCCGCCAGTCTGCTCGCTCTCCCAACATGAATAAAATGCTTAGCTTAATTGCCGGAGCAGTGTGGTACACTATCCGTCTGCGTGCTTCGAGGGGTCAGGGGGTCTGGCGCGTTACATTGTCCCTGTGGAAAACCTATTTGAGGAGTTGGTGAAAAATGTTTTTTTGTGTTTCAGAGTTTGAAATTGCCTTCGGGGGGAGGACGAGCCGGGTATCGTTATTTATATTCAGGGCTGGTTGTACACAGCAGAATGATCAAATCAAATCAGTGGTATTCCGAGATGCTTTTCTTTAAAGTTGAATATATTCCCCTGAGTAAAGCTGAACACTACTTTGTCTAGGGAGATCAGGGGAAAATGTGTGTCAATCATTTCGAGTAAAAAATCTATATTGCCTCGAGGGATTCAAAGCTTGAGTCTATATTTCATATTCATAAGACACATATACTGTATGTACTGGACACTATATGGTGCTGCATTGCAGTATGGTTCCATAAAATGAAGATCTACAATTTTTTGCAGCTATAGGTCTTGTGCCAGCAAGTGCCACGGCATTGCAGAAATCATTTTTCCATTTGGCAGTACGAAGCCGAGTAGACAAAACGGCTTCAACTGAAGATTGCTGAGCGAGAAATTTGCATTTAGAAGTTTGGGGAAGTATTTCCATCGTAAAATATTGCCCCCCCCCCCCCTATTAAGCTTTACCCTTCCCATAGTCTGTAGTAGTCAGTAGAAGGTTGCACTTTTCATTTATTCCCTCTGAAAAAAATATTAATAATCTGTGTGATCAAGAAGAAATATAAAAGCCTGGAGAATTACACATCATACATTTATTTAAAAAGTGACACCACGTGTTAGCATTAGGGCTCTATGATTTAGTTCTCACATAAAATGAAATGTCACCATACGAAATGAGAGGAAATTATAGTAAAGTGAACTCTAATCAAGAAGCAGAAAACCCCAAAGCCCTTCTCGGCACACATGCCATTTTCTAAATGAGGCATGGCATATTTATTAATGTGAAATCCAAAAGAAAGTCCCAGGGACGATCCTCTAGATACGGTCCTCTTAATAGCCATCTGGCTTGCTTAATGCGTCAGGAGAGGTAAGCCTCAATATCAGTCAAAATACTTATTTTGGGATCGACACGCGGTAGCATGTGGCCTAGGATTGATTCGTGTTTCCGTTTTCCAGCACTGTTTGTGTGTGTGTGTGTGTGTGTGTGTGTGTGTGTGTGTGTGTGTGTGTGTGTGTGTGTGTGTGTGTGTGTGTGTGTGTGTGTGTGTGTGTGTGTGTGTGTGTGTGTGTGTGTGTGTGTGTGTGTGTGTGTGTGGATGTATGGGATGTATGGATGAATATGTGTGTATATGGTCATATTCTTCATCATAAGCCCTTACAACCAAATCATATATTAAAATATATTATAACAAACTTCTGTCAGGGTCCTCAGGGGCCAACATCTCTTTAGTGTCTCCTCAAGACACGCCAATTCTGTTCTTTCTTCTTTCCCCGGACCGGGTATGAGGGGAGGGGGGAGGGGGGAGGGAGTGGGGGTTGGGACACAAGAAAATCAATATTCTGTACAAATCGTTTCTGCCGGAAACAGGAATAGCATCCGTCCATGACAGCTGCCGTTATAGTCGCTCTCTAAGATAACATGGCAGCCAGAGAGAGGAAAAAAGCAGAGATCCAACTGTTCACTCCCATGTTTTAACTCAAATGGATTTTAATTAAAAAACAGAGATTAGCCGGGGACTCACCAGCATGTGTCCTGTGACATGGTGCTGAGATAGAGGTGAAGCTGAGATATTCTGGGCCAGGGTGATTTATGAACCACTAGGCCCTCTGGGGCGAGAAAGTAGGCCAGACCCTCTCATCCTAAGATTGATAAAGTTGGTGTGTCCACCACTGAGTGCTGGCACTGGCTGATGGAAATTAGCTAAATGAGTGGAGCATATGAAAAATGTGTTGCCCTTTTTGGTGCTCGAATACAGATCTGTTTATCGAATTGTCACAAATTGCAATGTGGTGCTGTATCATTGTTACCATCTCTTGATTTAAAAGTGTGGGTGTGTGGTTCAATTTAAGTCGGATTGCCATAATCATGTCACATAACGTCGTGATGAAACACTGATTTGCAGAGTGAGTACCAAGTGCCAATTCTCAATCAACAATGAGCAGCATTTAAATTCAGTGTAAGTGTGTGAAAACAGCTTTAAAAGTCGTGGATTTGGACATCAAACCTAAGATTGTACGACTAGGAATGATCCCCAGACAATCAAGATGTCTAAATCTCCTCTTGAGAGAGGATTAATTCATGTGTGACCCTGTGATTTAGAGTGTTTCTCTGGTCGGCATAGTTTCCATAGCAACCAGATGGTATTGTGATTTGTGATCACCACCCGTCTCCTTCTGTTTCCAAATGCTTTCTGTCGCGCTGGCCTGGAGTCTGGCTCCCCACTGACACTGAACACTGACCAAACACTGCTAGTCCAAGTGAAACAAGCAATGAACTGTAAGCTAAGAGATCCTCTTTTTTGACCCTGTGCTTGATTTCTTTTTCGAGATAAAAGAAAACCTCTAAGGTTCTTTTCTCTTGGTTGAGAAAAAATCATTCGGCTGTTCTGAAGTTAAACACTCAACCCTACTGGTTCCCGCTTAGCTGGTAGCCATCACCTAGCAGTGCTGGAACCAGTTGGGAGAGAATGTGTGAGAGTGGGTGTACTGGGGGACTTTATCTGCCATATTCACTCAGAAAATGTGAATATACGTCGATGGAGTCCGATCAAAATGGCTCTATGGTTTAGAAGTGCCCCCTCATGGTGTCTGCTCTGACGTTATCAAATATTAATATCACATTTTCCATCGCTTGCATTGTGCTTTTGCCTTGCACGCTTCAGTGAGCGTCGTAGCCCTTATATGCCATGGTCATAAGCAAGTGGCCCCAGGCTGTTAAGGACAAACAGTGGTTATATTTTAAAATATGTCTAAAGGTTATTCAAATGAATATAAGAGCGGAGCCACAAGCAGAGGTAAGGTGTCACGGCTTCTCTGTATAATAGACTTGTAATTTCTTGACTTTATTTAATTCAACTATCAACCGTCTCTCCGAAGGATGTAACTTGTAACGGTACTGAATTTGAAATCATCTCCAGAGTACTAGATTCAATCTGGCCGTTAATTACATTGAACCAACTGCTAGACTGAGCTATAGCAGACTGCAGTTCACTCAAAGGAATTCATATCAGTTACAACACAATTTTAAACAAATCAAGAGAGACCCTGCTCGAAGTGCATAATGTGTTTGCAGTCTGAACCGTCTCCATGTGTACACAGAAGTGGACAAAACCCTCCTGCATGCGTCTTTTACGCATTTTATGGCGTAAACAAAAATAGGCCCGTAATGTGAAAAAGGAACAACTTCTTGTCTTAGTCACACTGCGAGGGTGCCCTGCTTCTTAGACTCCCACAGGAGCTATACTAGGGGACGACTAGAATGTCCCCTAAAGCACCAAAGCATTCATGGACATTAGTGCACTTTTAGTGTTTTGGAGAGACTAATTAGCCAACAGACGCTTCCCATTCACTGCGGATTCGACTCAATGTTTCAGCATTCTTGCTACACCTAATCTTTCGACTGGTCCCACCTGGGGGCTGTAAAAAAAAAAGTTAAAGTCTAGACAAAATAATAATGCTAAATCACAGAGGGCAAGTGGTAAACATCATCAGTTACAATAAACGTGCTTTAAAAATGTCCCACAACGGTCAAGCCTTTACTCAAGAAATATCCAAACACTGTGTGGGGTGTGTTGTTTACGTTGGTGTGTGCAGCAGGCAGCAGTATTTCGCTGTGTCCTCTACGGACCAGGGCAGACTTCCATAGAGGTTCGACATTTACTCAGCCGTGTAATGACGACCTTATCCGCGCTAATACAACGGCGGTCACGCCACCACTCGTGCAGATGACACTGCGTTGCTCCCCCCGCCCTGTGGTGTAATAATATCCCAGCCGGGTTATATATTATATCATGAAGTATCTGGTTTTTAGTAGCGTTTAATCTACTTACAACATGGCGGCAGTGCAAACCACACAGAGATACAGTACAACAAATATAATACACGGATTCATGTCATAGACTGTTCGATTCATGCTGAGCCACCGTCTGTGACCCTCGGTCTAGGGGTCACTTTAGTCCACCTCTTCCAGCAAACTGCTGGAATCTGAGGATGAAAGTCTCACAAAACTTTATAACCTTACTTTGGTTAAAAGTTCTGAAGAAAAAAGACAAATCGGGGTGCCGGCTCAATTCTGCCTCCCGCCTCCAGCACTTAATCTCAGCGGAAGGCCGTCAGACCCTGGGGTTAAGTGTGAGGACCAGGTACTCCAGGGAGTATCCGTCCCCTGCTTCACTTCGCCGTGATTCAATCGACTCCTCCCCACTCCATAGATCACTCTCCCCTTAACTCTGACAGTGTTCCTTCTACTCTCTACCCCCTCCCGGACTTCACCGGACCAGCCCCCTGAGACTTCTCCTCAAATTGAATCCCTGTGTCCTGTAAAGGTTAATGGAGATACATGTGTTGTGTGACTGTATCCTCAACCCCCCCCCACCCCGCCCCACCCCATCGTTCGTCTTCATGTCCACTCACGTCACGAAGGAGCCCTCAACGCTGACCTTTACAAATCAGTCCCTTGCGTGTCCACTTGATGATTCATGATGTGTTTTATCAGAAAAGAAGTTGATCCCCCCCCCCCCACGTTATGACGTCAGCGATATGAGGCTTGGTTCTTCTACTTCAGACCAATACGACTGCCCAGTTTAGGAGCTACCCCCCGAGGGATGGGTAAAGCTAATAAGCTTGAAAATGTGATATATCCCCCCCCCCCCTGCGCATCAATATCTGTACAATTGTAGCTCAGCTGCAATCCCGAGGTGGAATGCACTCATGGATTTGGGAAAAAGGGGTTTTAGTCTTTTGCTACGCGCTTTTATTTCTAAATTTTTCAAGTGACCATATATGGTCATATTTATATTTTTGAGATCCTGTTCTGTCAGTAGCTCTAGGTGAATTTAGTGACATTGTTCTGTGGCTATACTGCAGGCGCGACAATGTTTCCGTCATTCACTCTCTCTTTCCCTCGTTCTCTTTCACTTTCTTTGCACCCGTTCAGTCTACTTAATGCTTAGTTCTCGAACGCTTGCATCCATACAAACTCACAAGTCGATACAACCTTGAGACGTGATTGTACACTGAGCCATCCTTACACACTTAAGCGTTCAAGGACACTTGCATGTTGTCGATATACTTAAGGCGTCCTTTCGCACTTACACGTTCATACACTCTTCTAAGTGTGAATGAACACGTAAGGACGTCTTAAGCATGTATCGACGACATGTAAGTGTCTTACACACAAACGCTTCCATACACACTCACACTGACGCTGCTTTTTGATCCTTTGATGTTGACTCCCTTACACTGTGAAGCTGAACCCTCAGACCGTTGGATAGGTCAGTAGGGAGGGAAGGCTAGCTGGGTTTATACCGGTATTATACAGGCTTCTTCTTTGGGCTGTTTGGGGAACAAGGATGGAGGGAAAAGGGCTCAAACCATGATCCTCTCTTTCTCTCGCTCTCGCTCTCTCTTGCTCTTTATCTCTCTCTCTTATCTCTTTCCTTAGCTTTATAACTCTCTCGCTTTCAAGTAGACCCCTGAGTTTTCGGCTTTGCCATTTCAGGACTGGGTCGTTAAAAGTGACATTTAAATTGACTTTCCTCCCAACCCCCCACTGACACACAGACAACCTAAACAGAACAGGTGACACCAAGGTTTTTAATGGATCTTCTCCCTCCCCCTCCCTCCTCCTCCCTCCCTCCCTCCCTGCCCTCACTCCCTCTCTCTCTCCTCTCTCTCTCTCCTCTCGCTCTGTCTCTCTCTCTCTCTCTCTCTCTCTCTCTCTCTCTCTCCTCTCTCTCTCCCCTCTTCTCTCTCTCCTCTCTCTCTCTCTCTCTCTCTCTCTCTTCTCTCTCTCTCTCTCTCTCTCTCTCTCTCTCTCTCTCTCTCTCTCTCTCTCTCTCTCTCTCTCTCTCTCTCTCTCATCATCTCTCTTCTCTTCTCTCTCCCTCCCCCCCCCCTCTCTCTCTCTCTCTCTCGCTCTCTCTCCATTTTTCAGGACAGCTGGAGGTAGCTCCACCAACCCGGGCCCAGTTGAGATACGGTAAGAAGACAGATGTTGTTGGCACCTGTTTTGGTGAAGACGATGTGTTGTGTGTGATTGCTCCTGCTATGCTGCTTGTTTGTGTGTATGTTCACCCCTCAACCTTTTCAGGAGCTCTGCAGTGTTGGTTGTCGTAAGTGGTTTTATGTATTATTTAGTGGTGAAACTACATGTTAAATAGTAGAGTTACAAGAAGTGTAAATAATGTTAGGAAATGTTTACATTCATCTTAATATTGGCTTTTCTTTGAGGTAGGGAACAGCATCCTTCACATTGAACACATCCTGATCTTTCATATAATCAAGTCATTGTTGCCTCTGTAAACTCCATTAAAATTACTATTGCTAAAGTTTTTGTTCCTGTTTTGTTTTTTTTAACTTATTTCCTGTTTGAGGTTCCCTTACATTTGCCAAGGCTCATATATTGTTTCTTGGTGTAGCCAAGCTGTCCACTTTATTCATTAAATTTAACTTGGTTTGCTTTCGCAAATTAATTGGCCCCCAGTATTAACTGCCAACTTTTTTTTCAGGCTTCTGAAAGCTTGAATGATGTTGGTGTGTGTAATGATATTTTAATGCCTTCACCAGTTGTAAGGAACTCCGTTACAAATTATTCATTGTGAGTGATGAACAACTCAAACACAACTTTATGAGCTGCAGTGCATAAGCTGCTTGTGTTGTTATCGGCATCAACAATCCAATCATAAACACACACACAACACACACACACACACACACACACACACACACACACACACACACACACACACACACACACACACACACACACACACACACACACACACACTTCTGACATGAACACATCTCTTTGTGGTGTGTTTAACTTTTGAGATGATTAGATCACTTTCCCAAAAGTTTACAGTACCCTGTGTTTGTTTTCAGACTTTTCAGTTATCTCCCCTTCACACAGACACCTCTAATTCAGTTTTCCAGAGAGAGTGAGAGGGAGGGAGGGAGAGAGAGAGAGGGGGGGAGGAGAGAGACAGAGGAGAGAGAGAGAGAGAGAGAGAGAGAGAGAGAGAGAGAGAGAGAGAAGAGAGAGAGAGAGAGAGAAGAGAGAGAGAGAGAGAGAGAGAGAGAGAGAGAGAGAGAGGGAGAGAGAGAGAGGGGGGGGGGGAGAGAGAGAGAGAGAGTCACCTACTGATGACCTCATCCCGTGTTAACTTCCCTGAACAGGAACATCTCTAGAGACTAAACTAATCAAGTTCTCCCAGAGACATTTTCCGTTCGAAAGCCACAAGGGCAACGTCCCTCCTCTGTTGTCATGGTTACCTTCACCAAAAATCCCCAATATGTTTACCTGCAGTGACTTCTACTCCTGTACTGTTTTGACATTCAATACAGCTTTCATGCATATTCAGAACTATATATTGCAATGCTATCTCGAAATGGATTACAATGTGCTTGACCTTTTTTATTCCAGTTCTGCTGCACAATGCAATCCCCTTCGTGGGCTTTGGATTCCTGGACAATGCCATCATGATTGTGGCTGTAAGTATCTCAACTCCTGATGCGCTCTCAGCCGGGCACAGCCCCCCGTCCCCCCGTCCCCCCGTCCCCCCGTCCCATTCAGCTCAGTACCCCGGTGTTCACCGGCAACACAAAAGCGTGAAGCTTGGTGCCATTTAGAGAACAAAAAGACTGGCGTCTTTTGTCTTCTTCCCTCTGCTCATTTAGTTTTATCTCTTACCCCCTCCCCACCCGCCCCGTGCCTCTCATTATGTCGGCACGCCCACCGCCTTCTTCCTCTGCACCCAGAGCTGACTCTTTATTTCTCTCAGTGAACCCCTCGTTAGGGTTACTCAGCCCTCTGTCTTCATTAGGCTCCTTGTGTATGTTCCTCCTGAGACCCCAATAAATCCCATTGTCTGCTGAGCTCCGCCGGAACACAAATCAACCTCACCGACAAACCATCCCCACACAGCTGTTTGTCAAATCACGTTTAATGTACCCCGGGTGGGAAGCTAATTAGCATAACATATCAGCAAGCATTGGGCAATTAATCAGGCTGATTATTCAGTTTATAACGACGCAATACACGCTTTTTTGCGACGAGTCGAGTAGGTCGAGAACAGTACGGATTAAGCACACACGCACACGCACACATACACACACACACACACACACACACACACACACACACACACACACACACACACACACACACACACACACACACACACACACACACACACACACACACACACAAACATACACTTAGACACACTTAGACACACACACATACACACAAACAAATACACATACACACAACTACTTATAAAGGTGTTTGGGCTCAGTGGACACAGAAGCAGTAGCAGTAACCATGACAATTAGAACGATCCTGGCTGTGTTCGAACAGGTCAGTCAGTATAGGGGGAATGTGGACACTAATCATGTGCCGTAAATCTATCGGTGTGACGTGTATTGGCAACATACACAAGCTTATCGATTGGATTATGGCTTAGCCCCGAAAGTAGGACGCAGTTGGCTTGTAACCGGAAGGTTGCTGGTCCAATCTCCGGCTTCTCCCAGCCGAGTGCTGAGGTGTCCCTGAGCATGACACCTCACCCTAATTGATCCCAAGGAGCTGGTTGTGGCCTTCCATGGTTGACTCCGCTATCAGTATATGAACCGTTGTAGCTCTGTAACTGGATAAAAGCATCTGCTAAATGTAAAATGTCACCCTGGGATGTTTCATTTGCATAAAGACCTTGTACGTACCCGACCCTCTCTATTGGATGACAATGAATGAACAGCTGTGCAACTTGGGATTTAGCTTTGCAAATAAAAATAAAATCATTTTTCATGCGCAGGTATTGTGCACTATAGAGCTAGATTAGTAGTCTCACAGTTTTGAAGACACTTCCAAGTGAATTACATCCTAAGTAGAACTGAACTGGGCGCAGGTGGGCCCATTTGAGAAGGGCCCATGGTACCACAGCAGAACTGGGGCAGAACCTAGTTAACGCATGATTTCCAGATTGTGGGTACGAGTCTGTCTGCTCAGAGCACTTAGTGAGACCTGTTGTGATGCCAAGTGCACATCGGAACGGAATAGGAAGCCTAACGATGCCAGATGTTGATTGTAGTCTCTTTTTTTGAGTACTGTTCTCTTCTTGGTGCCCAGACATAGTATGTGTGTGTGTGTAGTGTGTGTGCGTGTGCGTGTGTGCCTGCCTGCGTGCGTGCGTGCGTGTGTGGGTGTGTGTGTCTGTTTGTGTACGTGTGTGTGTGTGTGTGTAAGAGAGAATGTTTGCATGTCAAATTAACTGTCCCTTTGTTGTGTTTCTCCAGGGCACTCAGATTGAGCTGTCTATCGGAGTGATCCTTGGCATTTCAACTATGGCAGGTAAGATAACCGCATGCATTATACACTATTACATTATATTAATAATGTTATTGTCAGTGAATCGTTCTTAAGGGTACGCATTGGGTAGCATTCAACTGCAGTACACCCTTGGGCGTTTGACGTGAAGTGAGTTTAAGTGGTGAAAGAGTGGTCTATAGTATAGTTTTTTTAATACTAATATCTGAAGGAATTTTTGTTGGCCCAGTGGACAATTTGTTTGTGGAAAAGAAGTAGACAACTGTAATCACACACACACTATCTCACAGAGTTATCTTATTGGTTTCTTTCATTGCGGTGGAGAAATATAGAATTCAGAGTAAGTGGATTATTGGCTCCATTCTTTAGCGAAAGCTTACAGCCAGTCAGTCACACAGAAATGATGTGCTCTGGGGCACAAACACCGACACATTTAACATCAGGGTTTTTTTTCGAGGAGCTGTGACTCCCACCCCCACTGATTGAATATGCCATTGAATTGAGAGGGCAATCATTTAAGACTTCAATTCCCGATCTGCAATCCTTTACATTTTGTGCTCTGCATTCCTACTCTCCAGCGGTAGAGCTGGCCTACAGAGGGGGATGGGTTTAAAGATGAGCGTTTGATTGTCATGGTTGTGATAGGTCCGAGGTTAACAATAAAGCAGGTAAGGAGGATTATTAGCAAGTGGAGGCTTATGGTCAGGGTGCAATAACAGAGCCGACGTATTGGGACTGAACGCTCAGTTATTGGATCCGACAGACGAGCAGTGGTAGAAAACGTTGGTTAAAAACCTTTGAAGATTTTCAGTGGGTTCTTGCTAGGAACCTTTAAGTCTTTAAATCTGTCCTGGTTCCTCCATTTCAGCTGCATGGATTTACAATCTATTTTCATCTCCATCTCATGCATACATTAGTTTGCTCGTGGCTTGAGGTTATGGAATGTCATCCCCTATGGTTTATGGGATTTAATAGATCCAATCCCTGTGTTGCTAGTTATAAAATCGAAAGGTGGTGAAATTCGGATTCACATCATCTTAGTCTGTTTTGGAGGTTTTTGTCAATTTGTTTTGCCGAACGACCAAAACCATGAAGTCAGAACACACACAGGGAAAACTAACTGCTGACGGATGGCTTTTTCAGCAGAAAATAAGTACAACCGAACCGTGTAATCATTCAGTCACACAGTCCCGCAGAGACGGACGGTCTTAACCTGCAGCCATATACCGAAATACAGCAACTGCACTGGTGTTCGTTGAATAGCGGGGCCTTTAGGCCATCGAGGAAGGACTAATCTACAGCGTACTGCCTCATCAGGGAGTTAACGAAGGGGGAGAGAAGATCAGAGAACCATCCTGACTGGCCTCAAGGTTAATATGTCGGCATTGAGTAAAGAGTTGTTAGGGGACGTTTCAGGAAATGATGGCTTTTATATTTTCGTCACTACCTTTCATAAATAAAGCCAGGGATGGGAGATACATGGTTGGAGGGTCGAGAAGCTGAACAATGAATGGGTGATGGAAAACAAAGTGAGAAGAGCGAGGCATGAAGGGGAAATCTCTTACATTGAAAACATTCAACGGCGATTGGGTTCTGTCTCTTCTGCAGGTCACACACACACGCAAACGCACACACACACAGACATACATACACAAACAAAAACGTACACACCCACACACAGACCCACTCCCCTGGTTTGACCTAATCATGTCCTCATAGCCTATGGTGCAAAGATAACACACACGCACACACACAGACCCACCCATAGACACACACACACACACACACACCACACACACACACGACACACACACAGCACACACACCAAGACCACACACACACACACACACACACACACACACACACACACGCACACACACAGACCCACCCATAGATACACACACACACACACACACACACACACACACACACACGCACACACACAGACCCACCCATAGATACACACACACACACACACACACACACACACACACACACACACGCACACACACAGACCCACACACACACGCACACACACAGACCCACCCATAGATACACACACACACACACACACACACACACACACACACACACACACACACACACACACACACACACACACACGACACCACACACACACACACACACACACACACACACACACACACACACACACACACACACACACACACACACACACACACACACACACACACACACACACAAGCACACACACACACACACACACACACACACACACACACACACACACACACACACACACACACACAGCACACACACACACACACACACACACACACACACACACACACCACACACACACACACACAAACACACACACACACACAACACACACACACACACACACACACACACACACACACACACACACACACACACACACACACACACACACACACACACAAGCACACACAAGCACACACACTCGCCTGGTTTGACCCCAATCATGTCCTTACCGCCTCATTGTACGATCAAATTACAAAATGTATGTGGTGCAAAGATAATGTGCTGTTACTAAAGCTCATTTACTCTCATTATATTAAGTTGATTTTGTGTTTCAATCTAGAACCAGGGTGACAAGGGATCCAATGTGTTTGCAAAACCCTTTACATATTGTCCCTGGCAGCTCTCGGTTATAATGAGCAATAGAAATGCACCACCATTTTTTAAGACAGACTGTTATTTATAGTATTATGAATTAATTTTTTTACTGGGCAGCAACAAACACAATCCAATCCATCCGGTCGACAAACAACTCTTAAGTGTTTGTGTTATCTGCCCGTTTTATTTATTTGTGGCTGAGGTGTTTCTCACTTAAACGCCAACCTTCCTCCCACCCCGTGATGTTTAACAGGATAGGCAGGAGAAGGATGGAAGTACGGTCGTTCTGTCCCCGTCTTGTTCTCTCCCTTGCCCTCACCATTTGGTTAGTGCGAGTGATGGAGTCATCTAACCACCTTAAATGTCCCACCGTTCACTCTGGCAAATTAGGAAACTGTCATGAGACACTCCCATTACTCCTCAAAGTGTGTGTGTGTTTGTGTGTCAGTGTTTTGCTCGGCTAGTTGTAGGTTTGTGTTGAATCAGACACGCCACGCCGAGTCAAAGCCCTTAAGCCTCAAACCTTTTGGAGGCTGGAAAGGTGATTACTAGTGAGAGGTTATCGGCCCAATAGATCTCGTCCACTCACTACCGGACGATGTATTGATCTATTGATTGTGGTTGAGCCTTAACAGTTATGTTTTTCTTTTCTTAACTATTCACACCGTACATGGTAGATGTTTTTTAATCCATGATGCACACTTTATTCAGATTTTACACTTTCATTTCAGAATTTTACACTTGAGATTCTAAGTCTTTATTTTTCAGCTTTTATCAGCAGCCAGTAAGTGTTCAGCTCCACTGATACCCGACAAAGAATAAATGCTTTTTCTTGAAATCACAAACCAAGTAATAGCAGCTGCCGGGGGATTCACGAGTCCACGACGGGGGAAAAAAACAGGACTACGTGGGTCAGACTAGGAGACAGAGACAGATAGACCACGAGACAGAGACAGACAGACAGAGAGACAGACAGAGAGAGGACTGCATCTGCTGCTAGAACTCATCTGCATTGCAATTAGTACATTTCATTTGGTGTGGGTGTTGTGTGTGTTTAGGAGAGAGAAGGATATGAGCCAGGAGATACCGCCCGGTGTGTCTTTGCTCTCATTTTATTCTTTGAATTATTCACTCTAATTCCCAAAGGTAGGATTTTACCAAGCCTTCGGGGGCGTAGATAAAGAAGATGCACCTGTTCGCTAACGATTCTACACCAGTCAAAAAGTATTCAGACTCTCGGTACTCCAAGTAGGGATTTTCTCCACGTTTTTATTCCGCCCTTCCCCCTATGTCTCTCTCCAATGACTTCACACACGGCCTGGTGGGATGGAGGTTAGCTCCAGACCGCACAGCCGAGCTAACCTCCTCCATTAACTTCCCCATGGCTGAAGGAGCTTTATTAGCATTGATGCTATCCGTATCCCAGGAGGCCAATGGTAGATTCTACTCAAAGGGTCAGGTTAGAGGATGTGTACAACACTCTTTGACCACAGCATCTGTGCCACTGAATGTGCCACTTAGACTGCTTGGAGTTAGGGATGCTTTCAGACATACAAACAAAGCTTTCCAGGAACACTTTGAGCTCTTTTTGATTGAGCCAACTGTCTTGGTAAGAAATTAGCAGAAAATGTGATGGATGTTTTATGGGTTTTTTGAATTTTTTGAATTTGAATTTCGATCATTTCAGACGTTCTCTCTCTCATATTTTATATATATTTATATAAGTTAAGTATGTAGAGAACAAACCACATTTAATCAGAGTGAGCTGGATTGTATGGCAATGAAGTCTTCAATGCCAGACAATGCCTGGGTCTCGACTAATTATTTAAGATTTTTCTAACCTTCAAAGCTATAGCCCATAGCTGTGAAGGTTAGAAACTGAGTCTAAAACTAGATTTCAAAGTGATAAACAATGACTTGTTTCCTGTCTGGAATCTCTCACAGCATACACAATTTAGTGAGCCATTCATTTATCCTGTTTATTGTTCTCTCTCTCTCTCTCTCTCTCTCTCTCTCTCTCTCTCTCTCTCTCTCTCTCTCTCTCTCTCTCTCTCTCTATCTATCTATCTATCTATCTATCTATCTATCTATCTATCTCTATCTATCTATCTATCTATCTATCTATCTATCTATCTATCTATCTATCTATCTATCTATCTATCTATCTATCTATCTATCTATCTATCTATCTATCTATCTATCTATCTATCTATCTATCTATCTATCTATCTATCTATCTATCTATCTATCTATCTATCTATCTATCTATCTCTCTCTCTCTCTCTGTAGCGGCTGCCCTGGGTAACTTGGTGTCGGATCTTGCAGGACTGGGGTAAGACACGCACACACTCTAACCACAGGGCTACCTTCAGACAGACAGACAGACAGGTCCTACACCTAGACCTACAGGCCGACACAAACAGACCCAAACAGATCTGGTTGGCCCTTGCGGTATAAACCCGAAGGGGCTTGTTGAGTGGCATTCAGGCTGGATGAAGGTCCATTAGGCCAGGTCGTCCCACGACCAGTACGTAGGAGTCTCTTCATCCACCGCAATTTCGCTGGATGAATGTGGCTCCTCAGCTCAATTGTGTGTGTGTGTGTGTGTGTGTGTGTGTGTGTGTGTGTGTGTGTGTGTGTGTGTGTGTGTGTGTGTGTGTGTGTGTGTGTGTGTGTGTGTCTGTGTGTGTGTGTGTGTGTGTGTGTGTGTGTGTGTGTGTGTGTGTGTGCGTGTCTGTGTGTGTGTGTGTCTGTCTGTCTGTCTGCATTAGTGTGCAAGGCCAGAGGGAGTATCAAAGTCTCTCACCCACCACAATCAATTGATAAATTATTCATCATGCCAACCTCAAATTGAAAACGACAACAATTTGTGTTTAAGTATAAGAATGGTCATAAATACTGAACAGTAAAACAAAAAGAGGGCCTGAAGGCCTGAAGTGGACCCACTACCCACTACTCATCGGTATGCATGGCTGTGCCTCTTGATGACTGCGGATGGTTGAGGGACGATCCATCATGTCAGACTGCAGATCCCCAGGTGAACCAGAGTCCTTGGAGGCTGGACTAGATAAGAGGAGCGCCAAGACGAGAACTCTAGCCATGAGAGCCACCTGGAGACCAGATTCCTCTCAGACCATCATTTGTTCCACTTCTGTGGTTTGCATAAATTTGACGATGCTCTGGCATTTAATTTAACTCATCTGCCAGAGTTTTTTTGTTTGTGTTTGATGGAATCTTAAAAAAAATGTTTTACCAAAACACTACTTTTTAATGTTTGTTTAATATTACTTACAAAAAAAAAGAAAAATATGTTCTAAAACAATTGTTAAAAGACGATCTACCGTACTCATTTTCTACATGAACTGAAGCATTTTGTGCGCGTAAATGCCGGGACGCCTGTCGCACGGCCGTTGGAAAACCCTCCGTCTCCACTCGACTCCCGCGTGAGCTTCAAGGTAGAAAACAAGCACTTGGGTGTGCCCGTTAATTAGTGGGCCACAGCTGTGACAAGCCTGGAAAATGGACATCTCATGGCGCTGTTTCTAAATGTCATCGTTGTTCTGGTCGTACCAATCCCCATGCCCCTGACCACCCTGTAACCTCAGGAGACGTGCAGGTTGAGAAGATGGATGGATGACGCCTCATGGCCTTTTATATTCTTAAGTCCGTCTCCTAATGAATGCATAATACACCACACTGCCCCCTGCTGGTTTCGTCTGAGCAACTGTCTAACTAATGGATCTCTCCCCATTGACGCTCTAGTCCACGATATAAGACACGCTCGTCGAAATGCTAATTTGCCAAAAATAGATGTGAAATAACGTTAGCTAAATAAAATCCTGAATAACTTTACAGTTAACTGGTCGCAGTGAATAATTAAGTCTGAAGCGTGCCTGCACACCCACACACACTCAAACTAACTCTACACCGACCCATGTAATACACAAGCACAGATCAGACACACGCAGCACAGGCCAAACAGACGCACAGTGACACAAAAACAACTACTGAAGAACGATACATTATGCATTCCTATGCGTTCCTTTATATCCTACTGAAAGTTTCGTTCATATGTAGAGCCTATGCATATTTGGGCATTTTTGGACCTTGTGTTCCATGTAATTCCATCATGTTAACATATTGCATTGAAATATTGTCATGCAATATTCATTTTATTGAGACTAAACCAGTAGTAAACCTGGGAAACATTTTACATATATATATACATGGATAAAGGTGCACACTACCTTCTACACCATGTTATTATGCTGCCCACTGATGCCAAACCGCAATAAATGAGTCCCACCATCTTCAATATCAGGCCTCAAACTGCAGCATTTTAAATCTGTACGATGCGGCAAGCAAATCCCACCCATGAACATCTAACCGCTCATAAGTTAGGAGATGGAATTTGAGCTGATACTTTTGTCTGCGTCTCAGCTTCGGGGTTCTGAGATATTGGGCGAAATGGATCAAAGCCACGGTTGGGCCTCACACTGTGTTCTGCAAATTACGTGTGAGTTTGTGTGTGTGTGTGTGTGTCCGTGTGTTTGTGATTGTGTTTGTGTGTGTGTGCGTGTCAGAATGTGTGAGTGTGTGTGAGAGTGAGAGTATGAGAACAGTGTGTGTGTCCGTATCGCACGCACACCTGTGTCTGGTGTGTGTATGTGTGTGTGTGTGTGTGTGTGTGCGCGTGCGCGTGTGTGTGTCTGATTCCTCATCATTGCAATGAGTGAGCCAGCAGCCTTCTCCATTGATGATAAAGTTTATATCTGTGAGCCCGTCCTCACCCTCTCCCTCCGCTGTACAACCATCAGAATTAATAGCCACACCCAGAGCCAACACAATATTTGAACTTGGGTCCAACAATCCATCATGATCTCCCCCCAGGGGGTGGCTTGTATAGACACCAATCCGTGGGAAAGTAAGCAAGTATATTCGCCTGCAATTGCGTCCATTATAATATTTCATCTTTAATGTGTGTGTCGGCCAGCCCGCTGTTTTTCCACATTAACATTGCTCTACGCAATGCCGTCTCGTGCTGTGCCCAACGCCGTTAACCGTTGTCTGTGTGAGGGTGCTGAAGTACTAACACTCCAGTATACCTAATTACAGCCCATGAAATAATAATGATAACGGCCTTCCTTTTAATCATGAGGAAATGATCAATAGCATGTGTGTGCCTACCGCCAAACACTATCTTGTTGGTTAGGAATTCATGTTTGTGTTTGCGTCTCTCTTGGATGCGACTGGCTGGGGTATGGTTGTGTTGTCCTGGCATGGATTGTTGTTGTTGTGTTGTTGTGGTGGGGTTGTGTTTGGGGGGGGGGGTTCTGTGATTGAGGTATGGTAGTGGTGTGTGGTGGGGTTATGGACTGGTGTGTGATTGAGGTTGAAGTGGGGTTGAGGTATGGTACTAGTATGGTTGTTGTATGATTGAGGACTGTGTGTACTGTATGGTAATGCAGTATAGTAACGATGCGGGGTTGTGGGTAGGGATCTAATAAAGAAATCGTCCCCTCCACCGTGGGCGCTAAGCCAGACATTAATGACACACCCCAGTGGCTCTGTAGGGGGTGGGGGGGGAGACACCTCCTAGTACTCCTCAGAGGTTCAGCTGGCTCAACTCTGAACACCCAGTAACAACGCAGACATACACCCTATCGGTTCCTGATAGACGTATCGGAGATGGTTTCTTGGAACCTAATTCCATTTCCGTTTCAGCACACTCATCTGTTTAAATGCATGAGGCTTGTGTTTATCTGTGCAGACGAACCACACGGCCTAAATACTACTCAGACAGTGCAAGCTGATCTACGATTGTTTTTCTCTACTCGTTGTCTAATGGTGGATTTTTATAACCTCTATGCACACACGTCTGTATAAAGTAACAGCAAAAAAAATCGACAATAACAACCTTGATGGACGTTTCTCCATCCCTTTTGATGCGTGCATGCAAATCCCGCTGTATCCGTCTCAGATGCTGGGGGAGGGGGGACGGGAGACGGCATCTATTCTCCAATATCAATATTCATGAGGGCGCCTATGTGCTGGGTTGTCAGTGAGGCCCCTGATTGTTAACTGGGGGCCATGTGCGCCGCGGGGAAAGACGTCCCGCTGTTTAGAATGTCGGCATTTAAAATGTCAGCCCCACACAGACACGAGCCACAAGTGGACCAGCTGTTGGTGCCTGCGTCTCCGTTCTCATTGCTGCTTTTAGTTTTGCGGGGCTCTGAAATGTAATTGTGTGTGTGTGTGTGTGTGTGTGTGTGTGTGTGTGTGTGTGTGTGTGTGTGTGTGTGTGTGTGTGTGTGTGTGTGTGTGTGTGTGTGTGTGTGTGTGTGTGTGTGTGTGTGTGTGTGTGTGTGTGTGTGTGTGAGTGTGTTTGTTTGAGGGATTGAGCCTGCCTCACAAATTACAATTTGAGTATATTTTGCGTTTTTGCGTAGAGGCACTTTAATACTTAAACATCAGCCAGAGAAGCACTCCTATTATTATTATTATAATGGGGCATTATATTCTATTACTGTAAATGTCAGCCATTTTACAACATTACGCAGTAGTCTTTCGCAAACCTCACATTTTTAAAACAAAGATTGTTTGTATCTATTGAGTCTATCCATAGTTTGACTGATATGTGTATGCTTAAGGTTTAATATTATGTGTTTGTCGTAGAGGCACTTTAATACCTAACCATCAGCCAGTTAGAGAAACACTCATGTTATTTTTATGGTACATTATATTCTATTACTGTAAATATCATCCATTTTATGACGTTTGTTTGTATCTATTGAGTGTATCCATCATATCCACGATTGATGCGTATGCTCAAGGTTTTTCTTCTTCGCCTTCGGTGTGGAGAAGTGACGGTTTTGGCGTGTTGTCTCTCCGCACACATTTCCCTCATTAATCACTCTCCCACTCCTTCCCCTGCTGTGTGTGTCTCATGTCTCCCTAGCCTGGCGGGCTACGTTGAAGTGCTGGCCTGTCGGCTGGGCATGCAGATCCCAGACCTCAACCCCAAGCAGGCAGACATGTGGCAGACGCGAGTCAGCTCTCACGCAGTGAGTCTTAGAGCTCTGAGCTCCTGCTCTTTTTTCGGTTTTCCCTCTCAAGTCGAGTGATTGTTTGTTGTTGTTGTATTTCTGCTATGTTTCTAGGTTGTCGTCGTTTTCTTCTCATGATATCGATTTTTTTTCTACTTTTTTTTTTCTCAATGTCATTCCCCATTTCATTTTATGAAAGTAATGAATCATTTAATTGATCAAATGTAGGGCATAAGAATGAAATAATATAATACTGAAATGATGAATAAAATAATAAGGATGGCTGGCAGAGTTCAAAGTATAAAAAGGAACAAATGGAAAACTATATGTTACGGAATAGATTAATGTTAGCGGATGGGGTTCAGAAGGGGGGTGCAGTGACAGTCATGAGTGTCGCAGAGTCCCCTTAAAATAACCCCCCCTCCTAACTAAAGTTGATAAACATCTGGGGCAACTCCAACCGCATTGTTGGTGCAGGGTCCTTCTGATTGGCTAAGTTCCATGTGAGGTCACTAGCCAATGCGTTCACTGTCTCCCGAGTATATTTAAATAAATAAAAATGTAAACAGCAAGTTTCACTGAGAAAATACAAGATACACACATAAATCAATGAAATGCTTACTTACAAATAAACACAAAGAGTATAATTCATACAACTAAAAACCTATATTTTTTGGGGGAAAACAATCAAATTCGACTCATGGTATTCTCCTTTAAATGACAACCTTCTGATGTCCTTTCAAGCAGCATTTGCCTTTCAAGTTTCACGTTTTCAGTCATAAGAACAATCACAACAGTGGAAGTCATTAAAGGTCCTGAAATGCTTGTATTGCATTGCAAGCAGCACGTATTAGGATCTAACGGCAGTGGGTTCTGATATTTTACAGCAACTGAAACTAATGTGAAGAGTATGTTAAACGCAATGCAACGCATTTAAAACATCAAAATAAGTCACAGCATTTTGGACAGAATCAGGGCAGCCACATAACAGTGCCCTTGTAACCAGGTGTTCATTATGCCAGAAAAGGAGAGCTTACATTTCTTACATGGTGGGACTTTGCTAGTTCTACAGTGTACACTGTCATTCAGCTCGTTTAATTAGGATCTGCAACATGATATGAATGTACAACTGTTCCTATGCATGCAGTTCTGGATTTTAATTAAAGTTAATATTAACTCATGGCTGTGTTCTTGTAAAAGTATACATTATGAATAATTTTGAAAAGCTGCCAGTAGATAACTAATAGGAATAAAAAAAAAAGCTCTTAAGGTGAGTAGCAATTAATAGATGTCATCTGTTTAAGTTTAATCTCGTAAACATATGATTGAAAAAGACAAACTAAATGACACTAAACACATTATATCGATAGTCACATTAGATATACAACCAATGCACCAATGCCTTGTTCTCTTAAGCACACTTAATTTCAAACTTTAGATGGAAGCAAACTCAAGAAAAGCCCAGGTGTGCAGTAACCCATCAAGCGCAGCTTGTACCTTTGTACCTCAGTGCCAGTGTGAAGGAATCCTTTAAAGGCAGCTTGTATCTGTCCTACCATCCTAACTCAGGGCTAGTGTGAAGGAACCCTTTAAAGGCAGCTTGTGTCTGTCCTACCATCCTAACAAGAACACTCTTTTGTGCATCAATCGATCCACATGCTCAACAATGAATCAACCTCTAGATCAGGGGTTGGCAACCCTAGGCACGAGTGCTGGCACGCGGAAGCATAATCATTGACACACATAAAAAAAAGAAAATAAATCATATTTTTTATTTTATTATTATTATTAAAGAAAAATCACCGCACAATGCGGCAGCATAATTATTACTGCTGATTTTTTTTGCACTTTATTCTGTTTTGGGCATTTCCTCCCAGTGCAAATATGATTAAGTGAGTTGTTGAAAGCAGTGTTCTGAAATGGGATCAATTGAGAAGAAAATATTTCAAATATTGTTGCAAGTGCCCTGTATGCATCGCCTTCACATGGGTTTACAAAGCTGTACATGTCTTAAAGATATTGATGTGGATGGTTCCAACATTCTCGTTTTTTACATTACTCACAGTGCAAATAGGTTTTTGAAAGACTTTCTGAAAGTGGTGTTTTAAGATGGGACATGTGTATTTATAATTTGTAAGCCCATGTAGCAAATATAACAACAAAAAAAACATTTAAAATGTTGATGCATAATTGTGTACTACATGGAAATAATACAATTCCAGATCTTAATATTTAATATATTGTTGCTTAAGGCACACTCATTAACGGAAAAATGTCAAACTGGCACTGCATGTTGAAAAGGTGGCTGACCCCCTGCTCTAGATCAAGGAGAAGGTGAAGGGGCTTTTATGTTTATGTCTTCTGTGTTTGTGTTTTTCTGTTTTCTGTTTGTGGTGTGTGACGTAAAAATGTCAGACCTGTCTGACAAATAAAGTATATTATAATCTTATCTTATCTAACGTGTTGTGATTGTGGACCCCTCTCCACCTGTTCAGGGTAAGGGGATCGGCGTGGGCATTGGCTGCATCCTCGGCATGTTCCCCCTCCTCTTCTTCAAGGACGACGAGAAGAAGAAGAAGAAGAAGGAGGAGGAGGCAGCAGCGAAGGAGGAGGCAGCGAAGGCGGGCATCGCCGAGACACAAACCCCGGTTCTCGCAGAAGTCGGCAAATAATGAGGTTTCGTGCCCGCACAAGAGACGTATTACTATTTCATTTTATTTTTTCATTTTGTCATTATACGGTCATTTTGGTCTGAGATTGATGGATCCTGCCCGGAGATGGATTGCTGGAAAAAAAAAACATATAATCAGAGATATTGACGGAGATATTCCACGAGAGAGGTTTGATTCTTGGATAAGAGATTTGTAATACGAGTGGAACTCAAGCATGGCGTCTCCCTTCCCTCTCGGACTGATGGCTCCCTGGACAACTGCTGCTACTCTGCGGCAGGTGGACTGTTACCGCGGGCTCTGACCTTCATCGCCTAGGGGTTGTGGAGTAAATCTTAATCATCATCATCATCATAAAAAAAGAACAAACTTATCTCCTCCCGTCTCTACTGCCTAGAGACCTCTGAATCCATTCCACATGTAGAGTTAGCTCATAGTCACCGGTGGCTTTTTCAAACGTTTTGTTGTGGGATAGAATCCTTAAACATGTACAACCACATATATCCGTTTGGAAAAGTGTTAAGCAAGATCTTATATGAAGCCCGGCTGAAGGAAAAAAAAAAGGGCTGATATAATTCTCAAAAAAAAAGAAATTAATTTTCAAAGATGTATTGACTGAACAAAGACTTTTATTTTGAGACTGTACATCCTGACACCAGAGTTACCTGGACAAAAGCACAGCATGACATCACATTGTGACATGGGTCCATAGACCATGGTGTGTGACTCTTTTATTCATCTCTCTGCACACCATGTTACCTCTTCTGCATCTTGTGAATCTCAACTCACTGAAAGAGAGGACTCGGGAGCAGGTAGTATTTATTTTGCATATCGATACTATGCACCCATCTTTGTAATAACTTAAACAACAGTACAACGACATACCAAGCATGTCTGCTTCCTTTTCAAAGTCTTAAACAGGACCAAACATTGCTGCCCTATTTGAAGAGTGATAACTAAACTAATGTCTGCTTGGATGATTCCTGATCAAACTTTATCAAACAAAGGCTTTTATGCATTTATTTATTCTATTCAGTGATTTTGATGTTTTTGTCATTTGGCCATACTGTGTTATACTTTTTAAAACATGATATTTGATCTTAAATGACATGAAGTGAATGATGTGCATGACTGGCACTGTTCAACAATACAGCCTCCCTTGCATACGCAATCAAACATTCAGAAGGTATGGTAGAATAAAAATATGAAAGTGATGGAAAAGAAAAACTGAAGGGGGGACAATTTAAGATTATGAATTGTTGCCAAGCAATAAAGAGTGTGGGAGAAGCAGGTGTTTGAAGACATGAGGGATTAACACTACCTGCTTCCTCTGCCATTTATTAAGAAGTGCTCGTATGGCCGCGCTCCAAGTTCCCATGCTTCTCTTCAGGAGGCTGAACATGAGGGTGTGGTTTGCTTCTAAAATGGCAGGTTAAAAGGGTGGCACTAAGCCGACTACTTTATGAGCACAATCGTGTTTACCATTTCTTTTTTTTATATCCTGGCTTACTGGATAAGGTAATAAACTGAAAGAGATAAACACGGTGGTCGTGTTGGAACTACAGCTCCGTTGACTGCACAGCGCTTCATTAACAACGATGCGTTCATTTTCCAAACGTTTTATTTATTATGATTAATTGGCATCATGGGGTTCGACTGCAGAACAATACAACCTAGAACTCAGAGGGGGTCATTGCGTAGAGATAGGCTATACGTCAGTCCAAAACAAACTTTAATTTTAGATCAAATCGTTTGTTGGCAGATAGTATAACACAATTGTATTCTTCCTACGATACCCAACCTCTAAAATGATACGCAAATGTCCTACCTTAAAGATTGGAGCCGTCTTGAACGTACAAGTCACATACAAGGCTTACATGTCGATGGTCCCTCCTGCTCCCATAAATATATAAACACGTTAGGTTAAGGATCTCTGCCTTTATTTGTTTCTTTAAGCGTTAAATCGTTTAATATATTCAATATGTTTCAGTCTTGTACGGGATTTAGAGGTCTTGTTTTGTTTCAGTTCTAGTTTGATCTAGTGTTCTCAAGATCCACTTTATAAAGCAGATAATCATTTCATGTTTGATTGTCGTCTTGATTCCTCACTGAGTGGAACCTGAGATGCTCTGGAGTCGACCTGCATGTCCTCCCCCATGAAGGACCGAGGGGTCTCCAGCTATACACTGCTTTACTATACTATATTCACTGCAACATGTGCGAAAAAAACATTTATTTACATTTAGAGAGTCATGATGTTAAAAGGTATTTATTGAGGACCTGGGTGTTGATGAACATCCACTATGATAAATGAAGGAGGAACATGAATTACTGACTAGCTAGGCCTCTTCCATCTAATCTACCTGAACTATATGGTGCATGTATAATATCGTTTGTAATAAAGATTTAAAACAAAATCGTAGACCTTTTGTCTATTTTGTAAAACATTCCCTTTGTGTTTTCCCCAGTTTAAGAGACACAAGTGAGTTTTACACTGATCCTGTCAGCTGAGCTGAGCTATCTTCCTGGTTCAGTGCCTAGTTCAGAGGCTCACACCGTGAAACAGCCACTGCTCAATGTATTAAAAACACTTAAGATAAGTCACCCAGAATTAAATAAGTCTCCCAAACTCTTTTCCCTGGTCCTCTAAAAATCTCCCTTGTTTTTCTGAATGACTGCTGCTGAATGATCAAAGACCCAAAAAAGTCAAGATAACATAAACAATTAAAAACACGAGAAATGGCGCACACAGATAAGCGCCAGTAAGGGATAGAGCCAGGAGATTTAAAACTATTTAAGACACCAGGATCCTCTGACGGGTAAGGGAATAGCGCTATCTGATGTTGGACACGTTCACGTCGTATGGATGGCCTAACTGATATTGGAGTTCGTTATAAGTTATACTTTTGACGATACAAATGGTTTCCATGCATCCATCAGTTGCACATGTTCGCGCTCCCACATGCTTTCAGACCAACACAAGCGAGCATAGTCCTGAAAAGCAGTCCTAGAGACGGCTAAGAAACAACTAGGCAGACTTTCTACAGATGATCATGTTTGTTTTAAGCCTCAAGAAGAGCAGTGTTGTTTGTGAAGCCAAACTGGTCTTGTTAGACACTTGCTCACCATTCGCTTCAGGGTAAAGTGTGAACTCTGCACCAACAGATGGAGTCCTTGCGACGGATAGCAGACAGGGGAATTCAGTTTGGGCCATACTGGATTAGTCTGTACCACAACGGAGCATAGAGCCCAATTATTACTGAGAGCAATGACTGTATTTAAAAGGGCACCAATTTATGAAATAAAACAAGCCTTGCCAGAAAGTCTTTGAGATGTATTTTTTAATTGGGTAGTTCAAATATAAAAACGATCTATTTAAAACTCTGGTCCATCCTCAATGGCTGTAGCCTTCATGTAATTTCAGTGCCCTACATTGGTTTGAGAAAAGCCAAATGCTTGGTCTAATGGGTGGGCCAGAGTGGACTAGGCCTATGACACCATTTATTACCCTGGTTCCCAGGCCTTCCCTTTTTTATGTATTTTTTGGACCATTTATTGCGCATATAATGATGGTTATGTAGTTACATTTCTACTGAGGTTTACAATAAGGGTCAATCTATTAACCCTTAATTGACTTTATTTAATGCCATAAGCATTAACTTACATTTAACCCACAGTTAACTAATGGTCTGGTGACCAGTTATTAATGGTGTTTGTGTTTACTAATGTTGAAGGTAATAAAGGTATTCACTTATACTTGTATTAATAGGGTGAGGGTTAACCCTAAACCAAAGTAATATAATAATGATTATCACTGCATTAAAAAAAATGGTAATCAATGATGGATAAGTGTACCCTTATTGTGAAGCGTTGCAGTTTAGTCGTCATAAGCCAGTAAAGCCACACTGATTGGTTAATTACACTGTGCCAATTAGTTGGATGAGCCTGTAAGAACTGATCTGCTGCACATGCTCTTGTTTTGACCTTGTGATACAAGGACTTGAGTATTTTCTGAATAATCCATTCCAAACCAAATGACTATGTTTATATGTTGTGCTCATAATTGACAAGGCTGGATTATGTGGAGGACGGATTGTGGTAGGGAAGGAAATAATGATTGTTTAATAATGTAATTTAACATAAAAATGTACCCCCTGTCAAGATGGAGCCCTTCAGGCTTCACCTTGGATATCTCTGGACATCTACTACTAGTTGTTGAAGGTTTAATACATTTTCTCGACTGCCTCTTGACACCATTACAAGTCGAAAAGGCCAGTGGATAATATCATGTTTTATTTTTTTTATATATATATTATAACCTCGTATATAGTCGTATGAGGCCCCAGGCTCTGTTAGAAACGTGCAGGAGGCTTTGTAATATGACCTTGATTCAAGAGTTTAATTTTTTTTTTTATTTGTCACATATTGCATACAAGTATTGAAATGAAAAGTCTGGTCGCCCGCAGACAGAGCAGTCTACACCCAAAGTGCTATGCTGTACCACTGTGAGTTTCAGCCCTAGTTTTGCGATCGGCCCACAGTCATTTTGGACGCAAGCTAAATTACGCGGAGAACGTCAATCGCCCTTCGTCGTCATAAGTTGTGCCAAGTTGACAGTGGCATAAGCAGGTCATCAAGGGCCCCGGTGTTATACTACCCATGGGCCCCGGTGCTATACTACCTATGGGCCCCGGTGCGATACTACCCATGGGCCCCGGTGCTATACTACCTATGGGCCCCGGTGCGATACTACCCATGGGCCCCACCTGCTGCCACCCAATAAAAACGTATAAGAAATATAATTTAGTCAGATTCTAATTTAAACCAATAGGCCTGAATACAATTTGTTTTGGGTTGCTTGAACTTAACAAATGCAGTCGATTCACAATCAACAGATAGAAAGTACATCACAATAACATACAAAATACCACATTTTATAAATCCATACTGTTAGGGGTTCTGGAATACAATTTCTAAACCTATGGTCTTGTTTTGATTTTTTTTATTAAATACTGTACTGTGGGACCGTCTGTTAAGGTCTTGGTCAAAAAGTCCCAGACCTGGTGGTCAGTGGTGATCATTGATCACTGATCTATCTGGTGGCCAAAATGTTTTAATTCTAATGTTCATTTCTCATGGTGGGGGTTAGATTAAGTGGTTATGAAACTTAGGAATTGCTGTTTCTTTACTTCAAGTACAGAAATGAATGTATAAATGCCCTCAGTGTGTGCTGGCGGCCCCAAGCTTCACACCAATCTTTGGATATTTGACAACCTTGGATAAGACCAAGCTAAAATATATTTTCCAAAAAATGTCCCCATAAACTCTTGTCGACTTTAGTCCCGGGTTAGAAGCATATTAAGTTAGTTATTTATATATTCGGTTAGTTAGGCATTCATATATTCCTATACTGTAGGGAACAAAACGATTTAAAATCGAATGTAACCTTTTTTAGCTTTAAATGAAAAACATTATTTATTTATTTATTTATTTAGAAAAGGTTTTCCCTCTGATTCCTAGCAATGTGAACGTGCCATAAAACCTGCTAATTATCCAAATGATTCAATAATTATCAAGACCAAGCATTTTTCTTTTATTTTTGAATTCTTTTCATCTCCCATCGTGGAGCACCCTTTGGGCCTTGGGGGCCTCGAGGACAATTTGATTTTGATGAATATATTCAACGTTATTAGACATAATTAGATAACGTTCTAAACATTTAAATCCACATTCGTATTAAACCTATCAGCATGAACATACAAAAATATTAATATTCACTTTTCTAAAAAAAAAAGGTGTTAAGTTAAAATAGCTGCATATGCTGAAAACTCGTATCAGTTATTAGCCAAGGCCCTGTTGAATGGTTCTGTTCACTCACAGTTCGTGACCAACTCATGAACACAAAGCTTAATGTTCCGGACACTGAGCTGAACCACTCAACCAACATTTCAAACCATATATTTTGTGCAGACGAGTATGCATCTCTGAGCTTAAAACATACATCCTATCAAATGGTCCAGTGCTGGTCACTGACGACATTTAAATTTTTCCTCGTTTTTTATATGACGCAATTGACGCGTAGCATTCCGTCAAACAATAAACACGGGTATAGTTTCTTGTAACGTTGTAACATTAGGTTACAATGTCTCGTAACCTCATTTGAGCGGAGGTCATAGCGATTCCTGATTGGCTATCCTATTTTTTTCCATTAAGTTGAACAACATGCAGCTCCTTCACTAGTTTCTGCTGGTGATTGGCCAGCTCACTTGGTGGGAACACACCGCTAATTAATAATTTCCGGTATATTGTGTGATTATATGATGAGATACACCTGTGTTAACCTGGTGACTGACGCCTAGCCGCCAGAGGCCACAGCCAATGGGAGGCAGGAGTGTCTCTTTATACAGCTCTGAGGAATAAGCCCCGCCTCCGAGGCTCCGGTTCCCTCGGTCAAATGTCTGTGGGAAATACCACGGTGTTTTCGAATAATCGCATATAACAAACTCTGTAGGTGGCGAAGAAGTAAAAGCTGCGTCATGTTTGAACTACACACTTTTCCCATCTACTTTCGACTGGGTTTTTGTATTGTCGGTGCCGTTAAAAGTAGCATTAATAATCGTTTACTACTTTAACGGCACGGACAATCCAAAAACCCAGTCGAAACTAGATGGAAAAAGGGGGTAGTTCAAAACGTGACGCAGCTTTTACTTCTTCGCCACCTACAGTTTGTTATGTACGATCATTCAAAAACCCCATGTCATTTCCCATAGACATTTGACCGAGGGAACCGGAGCCTCAGAGGTCTATAAGGGTGGCTGTTAGTAGTCTGGGAGGCTTGAGCCGGGAGAGTATGCTGTGGGGTTGCGTCGAGGGACGGGTGTGCTAGACTAGCTCACACGGATGACGCAAACGCACACCAGGGGCGAGTGAAGGCAGACAAACAGCCTCATCTCCCTCTTCTGTGCAAGTCCTTTTTGTTCAGTCGCACAAAGCGTGTTTGTGTCTTTCTCTGTGTGTTTTTGTTTTTGGCAGGAGCAATTTATGCATGCACTCGCCTGGGTGTATGGTCTTTTGAGCTCATGGTGTGTTGTGGTGTGGTGTGTGTGTGTGTGTGTGTGTACCATTGTGTATTCATAAGTTAATGTCAGACACTACACATTCTGTGTAGCGCCCAACTCATAGAAGAGCAAGTAGCAGCAGTAGAGAGAGGTCTTGGCATTGTCCCATTGTCCTTCGAATGGGCTGGCATGTAGAGCAATGTACTGTAGTCCATTTCCTACTGCAGTACTACAGTATGGAATGGACTACAGGAGGGAATGAACTACAGGAGGGATTTTACTCCATTATGGATGAACTACAATAGGAATGGACTAAAGTAGGGAATGGACTATCGTAAGTTACGGACTACAGTAGAAAATTGACTGCAATATGGATTGGAAGCAGAAATGGACATCAGCTAGGATGGACTACAAAATGAAAGGAGTTCACTTAGGATGGACTACAGTAGGAAATGTACTACAACAGACTGGCCCTTGGCATAGACGTCAACCATAACAAAAGTGGTATTGTAGGTGAATTCGCCCTCCCTTTATGTGAACAAAACGCACCATATTTGGAAAAAAAGCTGGACCCTTAACACCATCAGTAAGCCCAACCCCAAGAGGATGCTGGGAAACAGACCCGGCGTGTGCTCCCGGACGAACATTTGTTGCACATTAGTGGCACATTCGAAGCACTCAAGCTGGAATCCCTACTATCAGACTGCAACGTCTGCCATTCTTGACATTTCCGTCATTTCAAGTAATGGTTACAGCGATGCTTCCCAAGCACGTTCCCCAGTGGTGGGGGGGTCACAGTAGAGCCCTTCTTCTTCCAGTTCTCATAGGGAAGGGGTTTGTGTTTGCCAAGAGGGGACCTCTAGGGTCCCTGTTGGGGGAGGCAGAGAGGGGCAGTGGTGGTGGTGGTGGTGGTTGTGGTGGGTGGGGGACTTCATTCTGCCTTGAGGTTGTTGTTTGAATGAGGGTCCTGGCAGTGGGATGGGTAGGGTGTTAGGGGGAAGGGGGCGCTGGAGGAAGAGGGTGGTGGTCTGGGGGCCGGTGTGTGTTTTGAATGAAGGGCGACTGCCACCAGCATGCTGATGAGGTGGACGTGGAAGAACATGGACCTGGAAGAGAGGCAGATGGAGACCGGCTGTACTTGAGGAGAAACAGACCGGGAAAAGTGCTGCAAGCATGAATCAAGCTTTCTTCGTCATTCTTTTCTCCAGAATATTAAGTAGTACATTTAAATAGACGTGTTTTCTTTTGCTATGTATATAAAAACTATTCCAAGTAAAACTTCAAATTGATTCAGGATTAATGAGTATCTAAACTCGATTAGCAGGAAGATTTCCCCATACGCCAAAAACAACAAACATAAGGAACAACAAATGAAGTCCAAGCACGAAACATAAATCCCAGCTGAGCTCCAGGTCCCTGCGCTCCCAGCAGCGTACCTGTAATAAACCACAGTGGGCTCCACTGCCAGCAGTAGGAAGGGCATGACTGTGTAGCAGATGGCCAGCTGGGTGGCCACCCAGGTCATGATGTCATAAAGCAGCTTCACACCTCTGGAGCACAGGAAGTGGTGCCGGACACATCGGCGCACCTGAGACGGAGACGGGAGGGAGGGAGGGAGGGAGGGAAAGAAGGGAGGGAGGGAGGGAGGGAAGATGGCAACGTAATGATCAGGACCAACAACTCATTTGTTTTGGTTCCATGTTCCTGTTACTAACTAATTAAACACTGTGATTATTATGCTGCCTGTGATCACTTTAATATTTCAAATACTTTAAATGACAGATTTATAGTGTGCGATGACTTGGTATGCATTCTTTTAATATGCTAAGAAAGTCCCACTGTAAGGCAAATATTACAAAACCGTCCGATGCAGACACACATATGAACACAGGACCACCAAAAACCAACACCTGTCATTGTAGAACTGAAAGCCCTGACGGTGCCTCGTCACACCGACTACGTGGATTTATTCTGCGTTTGATCATTCTTCAACTCGAGCGCGTCCACTTACAGCCCTCGCGGCTGCAGTGATGGGGATGGCCGTGATGAAGGTGAAGTAGTACCCAGGATACACTCCGTGCCACAGCGCCGAAAGGACAAAGGTCATCGCCATGGGATGGTGAGGAGCTCGGTCGTAGCACACACTAGGGGGAGAGAGGGGGGGCAGCGAGTCTGGTGATTGGCTGGGGGGTTTTGTGTAAGGGAGGGGCCTGTTCATTACCAGGTCAGACCCAGACTGGTTCTAGACGCTAGGCGGCGTTTCTGTTTGCACACTAACTGAATGAAGTGGTGGACCAAAAATATATTTAGAACGTAATTCTCTACAATTGTTATCAGGACAGTGCAGGTCAACACATAACAACAAGTAATGAAGGGTACCAATGCATAGGTTAAACCATTGAGCATGTTACCATCATATAAATAGGCAAAACGTAAATATGTCCCTTTATAATTTTAGAAATGACAGATATTTGGCTCATGTATGGACCACCAAATTACAAATGTCCCCATTTTGTTCATTTCAGAGGTACAGGTATCCCTAGTATACCCTAGATACAAAGGATAATACAAGCATGCAGAGGGTGTAGAGGGAACCCACGACACAGAGCAATTTCACCTTCCTTCAACAAGAGGCCAACGACAAACAAAAACGAAATACTTCCCAATGCAGAATCACTGTAATTACAACTTCCAATCAGCGCATGATGAACTTTAACCAAAATATGACTTACGATTTGAGCCAGACTCCGGTTTGAATATTCCAGTTGTCTATGAATGTCTTAAAGCTTGTAGCGGTCTGAAAAAAAATGTAATGGGGGTGACAAGGATATGGGTAAATGTCTCCTCGAGATATTTGCTGAAGAAGGTTTGGGATTTTAACCAATAGTGTCTTATAAGGACCTTAAAATGCTACCCTGGAAGAACAATAATGTTATTCCAACATTTCAAACTGCCAGTTGACGAAAAATGAAACATCATATGCGCCAAAGATCATTGCAAGAGTACAACAACGTATTTTAACATTTTGTTTTGGGTGTTTGTTTTCAGTGTGACTGCACTTTCTAAAGAGGAGTTCGGACATGAACTGGTTTCTGCCCACATGCCTCAATTCCCCAGATGTTGAGATTGCAGATCAGGTCCCAGGAAGGCTTTCCGTTGGCATCCATCCCCTTGAAACCGTACCCTGCCGCATTGTTGATGGCATCGGCTAAAGGCATAAAAGAAATAGGTCGCTACCTGAAGGAGCTACACCCCAGAAAAGCAGCAGCCACTTTGTAAAATAGGGTAAAATAGGATTTCAGTTTTAAAGGAGGTATTATTGATACACATTTTAGGTTACCAATCAATACTCATGTCATGCCAGTTAAATGCGTGAATACGTTATGGTGGGGGGTCGTATTGTTCAAATTAAATGTAATGCAATTAACACAATTTGTGCGATGTACTTTTCTGAAGATAACTTGGGGTACATGCTGTTGAAATATCCTCAAATCTAGGTAGACAATACATGCATTATTTAGAAGATGAGACTGTCAATGTTATAAGTGGGACAAATTTTTTCCATTAAAGGAGGGATGGAAAACTGCCTTGTGTTGCACCCCTAGTGGTTCTTGGCAATTGGCTAACCCTTGAGTCAAGAGACATTTCTAATCTTTCAGGCAACATTTCCTTCCTTAATGTATAGGCAGGCCTAAAACTGTGCATTTTAATACATCCAGCGATTCTATTGCCTTTCCTGTACGACTTTTGACTTGTGACTACAAGTCGACTAGAATAGCTGCAGTGACTAATATAACCAAACCCCAAAATATCTTAACAAACTAATCTACAAGACAACAAAACGTCACACATAGAAACCTTTCACAACGCAACCCAACGAAAAAGTGTTTTGACTCAGGGTAACACTACCGTGTCTTTACCTAGCGTCCAGGCGAAGTAGAACTTGGGCCTGGCCGCCTGTATTGAGAAGAAGGCGTAGACGAGTCTGGTGAGGAAGGGGGCGTGGCTGATGAAGTGGGGGTCCACATTGTGCATGATGGGCAGAGAGCGGGTGACGGTGAGGAAGAAGAGCATGCAGCCGCCGCACAGCAGCAGCTTGGAACACACTGCCCCCTAGAGAGAGGGAGGGGTCATCGGCCTTCTGTCTCTATAACCACGAGCAACTCGGCGTCTTTATGAAACCTCGTTTTTTTTTTTGTTTGGTTAACATTTAATTTGGCCTATTTCTAGTAAATGAAAAAAGGCTATAAGGATAGTGATCGATGAATGGGCCGAGCAGGTTAGTAGATAATGTTGACTTAGGATCACAACAAATGCATTCATGTTAAATGCTATAAATTCAGTAGGGGTCTTATCAAACATATTTTAAACAGTTTTTATCGGAATGTCCCACTTCCAAAAATATTGAATTTCATTTTTCATCATATGCCCTACTTACCACCACATCAATAATCAAAATATGCTGTTACCAGACAACACTCAGCTTTTCCAACCGTTAGGCCAAAAGCTACTACAACAAGGGACCAGAGTTGTCAACAAGGTTTCCAGGCGCAATGCACCGGGTGCTCAAACTTTTTCTGGGTCAATTCCGATTTTGAATTCAAGAGTGATTGAACCAGCTGCAGCCCCTGATCTTCAGAGCGCCGTCGTCCGTACCATAGGGGAGATGTCGGGGCTCTGGTCGGAGCCGTTGAGGTGGCCGTTGCCCGCCCCCTCGGCCTGCTGCCTGAGCCTCCTGTGGATGTGTCGGCCCTCTATGAAGTCCACGTAGTCCTGGTAGTTGCTGCAGGGCCCCACCAGCACGCTGAGGAAGTTCAGGTTGTAGCTCAGGTACTCCACCAGAGATGGCCGCTGGCTGCATGGAAACATGGGACGGTCGCACAACAGGGATGATGTAAATCAAGAAGAGAATAAATAAAAACGAGAAAAAATGCAAAATTGCCAATTTCAGATCATGTTCGATTTCAAGACATGTACCATTTACAAGTTAATTGGGGAGGGATTTGGGAATTATTATAATTGCCTAGAAAATGAATGAATGAGTTCTACAGTTTGTAGCATTAACTTTTTCCGAGCTTTAATAATTGGAAATACGGTAGTAGTCAGTTTTAGCATGGCATGGCATGATGGATGCAACATAAGCGATGCAAAGATGCAAAGGTTTATTTTCCAGGTTCACTTCATGTTTTTGCATTTGTTGCTTAAAAAATGCAAGCTAGCCACCAAAGCTGCATCTCCTTCTCCATGACATTGGGGTTCAGAAAAAATGAATAAAAACAAACTGTAATTTTACTGGCTTTAAATGGAAGCCTAAAGTGTGGCCTGTTTAGCCCCTTGAGGCGGTATCCTTGACTTGATGCAATGCATTGAGGGAATGCATAGATGGAATCTCATATAAAAGGACTTATACTTGAAATGACCTTATCCTAAAGTAATCAGAGGTGGATCATTTTTGAACCTCTTACATTTCACGGTACAAACAAATCATGGTATCAAGGAAGAGGAATACATACATTAGAGCCAGTCGCTTCTGATCCAAGGTTAGTTCTTCTGGCTTCTTGCCAATACCTGTGAGACATGGGCAGTGTCGTCATCATTCATCATGTTCTCTGTTCTTAGATGTTTCTCTTGGGCATTCTTATCATTTCCCTGGCTGCTTTCCTTCATGTGATGTCAGTTTATTTATTGACTTTCCCTCACAGGATTAATAAACTGATGTTATCCTTAGTAAAGTTTAGTTTTCCCCCCAGAAAATAGCAATTTTGGTCAACAAATGAGATCATGAACATGATAAGGTCATCAGGTTGACAACATTACGTTCCCTGCGGGAAATTCAGGGAATTTCTTTCCTGATACAATTTTGAAGGGCCTCGCAAATGTGCCTTCTGACGAAACGTCCATTAAAACCCATAACATTACATAGAATCACAACATAAACGAGGGGGGCTAGTTCAATGTCTCTCTTTTAGCATTTGAGATGAGCAGCCACTTGATGAATTTTAAGTAGCCGCACACATGTGTGTGTATGTGTGTGTCTGTGTATGTGTATATGTTTTTGTGTGTGTATGTGTATGTGTATGTCTGTTGCTGTGTGTGTCTTTGTGTGTGTGTGTGTGTGTGTGTGTGTGTGTGTGTGTGTGTGTGTGTGTGTGTGTGTGTGTGTGTGTGTGTGTGTGTGTGTGTGTGTGTGTGTGTATGTTTATGTGTTTGTGTGTGTGTGTTTGTGTGTATGTTTAATGTGTGTGTGTGTGTGTGTGTGTGTGTGTGTGTGTGTGTGTGTGTGTGTGTGTGTGTGTGTGTGTGTGTGTGTGTGTGTGTGTGTGTGTGTGTGTGTGTGTCTGCGTGTGTGTGTTACCATCATGCAACTGGAAGGCCAGAGTGGTGATCTTCTGGGTGACTATCATAAGAGGCCTGAAGGAAAAGGAAAAGTTGTATATTACTTATAACCATGAATTATTCAAGTACATATTACCACTCTAATAATCTCGCCTCCAGCACTCCTACAAAGCAGAACTCTGTGAGGGAGACGGCACAGAGTCTGGGCCTGAAACCAGAAACTTCAAGGCCTTTTTACAGTTTACTTCAGGCCAAGCTCGTGTTTCCCAATCAACCAATCAATCATCACCAGCCACGTGATTGGACAAAACAGATTTGAATCGGAAGATAGTGAAATTCCCCCTTCCCCACTATTGGAGCTTGTTTGCCATCACACTTTAGAGATACATTTAAAGACTAATTTTGTCACAAGAGCATCCTTGGATCCTCATTGGCTGACCAATTGACGATGAAGCAATGCAATGTTTTTCCCTATTTTGCCTCCTTGATTCAGTTCTTCCACTGTTTTAAAGCAGCAATAGGAGACCATTGTTTTTTCTTTCAGCAACTTTACTTTTCCCTATACAAGTCGCTAACTACAAAGTACCTACTTAGCAGACACTTGCATCTAAGGTGTCTTTATTCAGATGCGTGCCATTTCGGAACAGGTGGAAGTTAGGGAACGTACTTAAGGATTCCTACAGGTAGGCTGCAGACAACAGGGCCCTGACCCATGTACCACACCCTGAACACACAACCCAGGCCACTGCACTATCCCCTGATCTATTCCCATCTATATTCTCCCTCCACAGAATGGTCTCTTCCATCTTGGGAATCTGGTTAATATGAGCACACTGGCATATATGTTATCATACAATCTGTTTATCTGTCCCCTTCCTGCCTCTACCGCACAAGCACGCACACACACACATGCACCCACACTCACACGTGCACTCAACGCACACACACACACACACACGCACGCACGCACAAACACACTCACAAAGAGGGCAGTGTGCTAGAGCTTTTGTGCAGACGACGGAGCAGCCGGCGTGAGGCGGGCTGTGTGGCTGGTAGTGCCAGGTCACTGAAGGGCTTGGCAGACGCATCAGTGACAGTCCGCCCCGCTCTGCAGTCTGGGGTTTACTCCTGCTGCTGCTACGCAGTCTCTTGGTGCACTGGGTTCAAAAAGGCTGGTTTGTTGAATGGGAAGGAACAAACATCAGCATTGAAAACTTGTTTGAAATTGTCTCCGCCGGTCTGTTGAAAGTGGGGTCAGACATGCTGAATCGATTTACCCCCAGAAAAGAAAAAAAAGTTGTTTAACTTGAAGTGAGAATTTGTGTGCGATGATCACTAGTAACATTCCTCCTTGTTAGCATGCTAACAACCTGAAACACTCCCAGTTATAGCATGGTATGTCGTATAATTGTGTTCCGGATCAGCTGACCACTGTCCACTGTGTGCCGGTAACACGTGATGCTTAAATGTATTGAATTGTCATCTGTGCTGAGGATATTGAGAATGGCTGCCTCACTGGTCACGAGAGTCCTGCACTGGGAAGCCCATTGGAGGCCCACCTTTTCAACAGCACAGACCTTGTGCTGTCAGCCCAATAAAGAGAGTCATGTAGTGATGCCAACATTTACATCTGCTGGTCACGGTTCTTCTTGCCGATTCGTAGCAGTAAACAGGATTATCCAATTTTTACATGTAGGGCCAGAGCAATGGTGAATTATTTTTACCTAATCATAAGCTCAATCACTGTGTGTGTATTACTATATCAGTGAGGGAACTGCGTGGATATTTTATGGATATCCATCCACTGCTTTGTGTATTGATGACATAAGTCGAGGAATCTGTCAAATCTTCTCAACATAACCAAGTGGAACAAATACAATCATTGCCTAGCCTGAGTTATCTGTTGCTTTGTGATAAACTATAACAGTCACTACGTTCATCCACAGGGGTCAAAGTGCACAGACATCAACTCCTAGCACCAACATAGGTAAACTGCCCCGCAGAGAGCCAAACTGAACATGCCTATAGTCACCAACATTAAAGAACACAACTACATCTACTTCAGTGTTGCTATGAAAAGTCAAGTCATAGTTAAGCAGCTGCAGCAACGTGGACTTGTTTGACTGACCCAAACCACTGTGCCAGTGCGAGCAGGCAAGGAACATGTCCAGAGCCATCAAGAGACAGGGAAGCTGTCCTGAAAGTTTCAGGGGACTAATGTGCAGGGATGTGCCGAGATGGCAAATAGGACATGAAATGAAAGACATGACAAGGATTTTAGAAGTGTGTGACTTAGTGCATCTTCTTACCCAGAGAAGTCGGTGGACAATATCCCATAGTTGTAGATGAAGACTCTGCTGATTTGGCACACAGTCAGATAGCCCATGGACAACACCAGTGAATACCTATGTGGAGTAAACACCATTGGACTCAATCAATTCATGGATATGTATATGTATTTGCTTATCAAGCTCATCAAGTCATTCCCTTGTGCATGGAAACTGAATTACCGGTATTCATGCAGATATGAAACAGAAGATTACATTTTTCTGGATGAAATAATATTAAATTTCTGTAGCGACTAGACAGTGTAAACAGATCAGCAGGCGGAATGCTGAGGGTTATCTTGGTCCATTCCCCAGTTCCTCCTAGCATAAGCTTCAAGACGCCTTGCCACTGACTTGCACGGCTGACCCTTTAAATACGTTGAAAGTGCTGAAAATGTCTCAGCACACATACACACATGCGCACTGGAAACATCCCTTTAAAACATAATACTTTTTGACACAAGATAAAAAGGATATAAAACATGAGAAAGAAAATGGGAACCATAGATAGAAAATCTGGCTATCACTGGGTGGATCTTTTTCTTTGTTCGGGGGGCTGCACCTTTTGGCGTCTAGAACCCACTTTCGACCAAAGGCACAAAGGCAGCCCTCAGGGAGATGTGAACGGAGATATTTAAAAGAACGACTCATGGTAGATGTACTTGCATCCAAATAAAGATATCCTTCACCTGAAGACATGGCATTGGTTTCATTGTAACCGCCGGCTCAGATTCGATCGGTCTAAGCTCAAGATTTATTTCTGTTTATATTGTCCTTCATTTTGTGCTGACTACCACTTAACTTAAAACTTTGATATGACACTATATGCACTGCTACGCATGATAGCAGCCCTGAACACCATCTCTAAAATAGATTTCAACGGAAAGTGGGCCTTTTGAGACTCAATGAACCGGTATGAACTCAACCAGACAACATCTGTCCTCACTCTTCTCCTCTGTCCCAGTCATGCAGACGTTATGGCCTTCATGCCTGTCAAACCAGTTCCAGTGGGAGATGGCAGTGCTCTGTGCCCCGTGTGGTGTCCCTACATTCACCACTTCATTCACAAAATCTTACCGGTGTACGTTACTGATGTCCGATGTTATGATGACCGTGTAGCTTAGCATAACGAGGATTACTATATGGACTGAATACCTGGAGGGAGGGACACGCATGCAGCACCACGCACAGTCACAGAAGCACACACACAGAAGCACACACACAATTTTACAATTTCTGTTTTGTATTTAGAAGGATGCTTATAATTAATAATAATAATTGAATGTAATTATAACAATAGATGGACCCTTGGTTTTAGGTCGCTTAGTCGCCTTGCTATGGTCTAATAAGACACAACTCACCAGCCAAAGCAGAAGATGACAAAGGCAACACCAAACAGTATAGCCACGGCATGCCTGAGCAGGGGACTGGCGTGGCGGGGCCCGAGGTAGAGACGGAACCAGAAGGCAGCCGCAAGAGCAAACACCTGACAGGCTAAAAAGTTGACCTGTATGGATTTAGGAAAATAAAAAAGTTTAGGCTGACGAACCTTCTCTTAGCCAGGGCTGGAGAGATATGATGTTGGGCTTTTATTTAAATGTAAAGTGTTAGGGCGCAGATTTTCAATTGAACTAGATCCATGGGCGGGTGGCTGAGAGATTATCACAATTTAGTATCAGCAGCAGACCTGAAGCACTAGTTGTTGGTAATAATAGTGATCTGAAGCAGAGCTGGCTCAAAATGACTGCATTTTTACAAAAACACGAGGGCAGCAGTTAGTTTTCAACACTTTTGTTGCTAGCAAAAGAAAAAGAAACAGATACCCACTTGATCGAGAGGAAACCCGAAGAATTCACTGACAGGCAGGAGCAACTTTGATCCAGTAGTCTTAAATGCCGCGTCCACCCGGTCGCCCATCCTGCATCGTCTCCTCGAAAACACTCCACGGTTAAGTTGACTGATAATAAACGGTACCCACCTTTGCTTATCGCTTCATTCAGCCCCTATAGAGATATTACTTTGAATCCGTCTACATTGCGTGTCTTATCGTTTAATTTATTTATTTGTGCAGGAGGTTGTCAGAGGTGCCAAGGGGACAAGTGAAACCGTCCTTTAAGTAGGCCTAACTGTGGTACTCTGGAGCCCACTCTCACTCAGTTTCCCTCTATCTCGCTCTCTCTGTCCACGCCTCGGCTCTCAGTGGTCGTTCAGGCCGCCACTCTGACCGGATCTCCCCGTTTGATCTACCGGCGCCCTCCCCGCCCATAGTCAAACCTTCACCAAAAGACCGAAAACGTGAAGCTCACTCTTAGAAAATGCCTGGGAGTCAGAACCGCAAAGGTACGATGATATAGCACAACTCAATTTTGCATCGCGTTCCCGGGATTAACAGACACACAGTCATAGGCTGCACATTATGGTCTAGGGGTCAGAGTAATGTGTGTGGTTCATCCTGTCAACGTAAGATAACGCACAGTCACACATACAGCCCCCCCCCACACACACACACACACACACACACGCACGCACCACACGCACACACACACACACACACACACACACACACACACACACACACACACACACACACACACACACACACACACACACACACACACACACACACACGAAAGGTGTTATCATATTGGCCATAGAACCAATTCAGAAAGGGAAAAGGTGGCTTTTAAAAGTCAATGATATTACATGTATGTTTTATCAGTGACCATCGGAGTGACACACAACCCACACATCATATCATCTCCTTGTGGTGTAAAGTTAGTTTAGGGCACCATCTACCGAGCTGTCAGAAACACACACGCGTGACCAGAGTGACGCGGCCTGTTTACAACCACCCAATGAACACGTGGCGCGGTGAACACCCGGCCGCCATTGGCCAGAGCTGCATCAATAAAGGCGGTGTCGCGGCTCCGAGCGGCCAATCGCGTTCGACCTGTACATTATTTTTGAAAAACTCCCGGGAAATCTGAGTTTCGCGGGAGCTCTTGAGCGCGTAAACCGTATCCCTTCATTCATCAGTCCGTTTCCTGAAGCCATTTCTAGACGGAGGAGTCGAGAGTTGCGCTACTTTATAATCCGTTGCATCTGCCTAAATGCAATTGCCTATCGAAAAATACGCATTAACAGCCGATAAATCAGATTCCCATCTGAACTTCGGTCTGATTATTTTTTATATTTTTGCAGCCGATTAGCTGTGAAACGTGTTTAAAAGAACGGAGGCAGAAGGGTTACCCGAGTCCTACCAAGATGAGAAGAGGGATCTCCTCGGCTCCGGACAAAGTGTATTTAGCGGGGGTCGGAAGCTCTGCTCTGGACAATAATATAATTTTAACAACCCTCTCAGATCGACTTAACCCCGCTTTATCCAACACAACTTATTTCCAAATAATAACCACCCCTCCGCCTTGCAACATCACTCAGACCTCCAATGTATGTTTATCAGAGCCTCAGATAAACAACCTTTACTCAACTCCACAACAAGCTGCAATCAATGGATCGGGACAGCGACCCGCTTTAGGAAGACCACCGGTAAATGAACCAGCTTGTTGAAGTTTTGTTTAGCCATAAAGAAACAAATGTAGCCTGCTAAGGTTAGCCGTGCTCGTCTCCACGGCTAGCTACTTAGCCCCTCCGTCCGCAGGACTCGTTTTGGAGAAGCTTACTCAGTTAGCGATGTGGCTAACTGCTGTTAGCTCACTTAACAAAGTGCTTATACGACGTGATCGACGCGATGGTCACCGTGAAGTTATGTAACTTTGTGGATGAAGCTAAACGTAAAGGCACACAATGCTAACTTGACTGTGCCTCGAGGTGGGCTTCAGCCCTGGCGATCAGACGGCTGTAAAGCCCGGAGATGACTAGCGGTGGCCTAGTCCTGTTGTTACTGTCTTGTTGGGGGGGAAGGGAGATTGGTGGGGTGGTTGGCGACTAGCTCCAGCATTAATCTAGCTAGCTTACGTTATATACATGATGCAAAAATGACCCACGAGTGCATAAGCTAACACTGCAGATTCACCGCGGTTTCTCGAGTACTTTTAGATTTGTGTTCTGCAGTCGTCTCGGAAGATGCATCCAACTTGGATGGAGGGACGTGTATAAAAAAAGAAAACACGAGTTAGCTTGCAAGCCCAATAGTAGCTTATACATAGTTCAGAGGCACAGAGATGGCCTTGGTCTTGATCATAAAGTTTTTGTGATGCTGGCAGCGGAAAGTGACTTCACATGGGCTTCATGCAAAGTTGGAGTACTTTAGGGTTTGGGGTCTTTAAAGTTGTCTACTTTGAAAAACGTCTCGTCTGCTTTTATCAGAATGATGACTGGTTCTATCTAAATTTTGACTTGTTGGTGATTATGAGCCTCCTGAATTCTGCAGGAATATGAAAGCATTGGGTACGAAGTGGTCTCTTGTCCCCCGTTCACATTTAAAATGGAAGTCCTTTCACTGTAATTTTGAAACCATAAATCATACATGTCCTGTACCAATCATGGACTATAAAGTCCCCAATATTCAAACCTTCCTACTGCCTGTCATGGCCCAGGCCATATTCGAATAATGCAGGAAGTCAGGCTTGATGACCTACTTTTAAAATTCTATTTAAGGTAGGTGAATTCATTGGTCTGCGGTTTAACAAAATGGAGAACTCCTGTAGTGTACAATCTTGCCATTACCACCACTGTGCAATACATTTTTTTTACCAGTTTGACATGGAAAATCAAATGCATGTTTCTGATTGGCTTTCACAAAGAGCTCACATTTAAGCCTATTTGTTCTTGCTGAGATACACATATGGCTAGTGGGCTTAGGGGGGGTGATCGCATGAATCCCTATTAGGGTGGTGAGCACATGAACACCACATGTCCAAGGAGTCCTCTAGTCGTGGCATTCATAAACCTTACGTATCCAGGTTTCATACAAACGTGCATTACATGGTTATTACATGTGCATTCATTTATATGCTGTGTCCCTTGTCTATAATCAATTTAATTAAGGTTATGATTTGTGCACAATCATAACCAGGTTTTGCCATGAGCTTGATGGTGTTCTTGACATGTGGCCTGCATGAATCCTGAACTAAATTGCGTCAAAAATAGCAGGACATGGGCACTACTCGCTGGGCCAGCGATATGAGGGCTGGCAGTTATGACTATTATAGTTGCAAGAGTAGCCATCGTGATATATTGCAACTTGTCCTAAACACCTGGATAGACGGGACGGTGTATTTGGATATAGATGTCTATACTATAGATATTTGTGATTATTGTGTGGACGTTTTGTGACCTTTTTTACAGGCGAAGAGGCGGTTGGCGCTGGACGATTCGGATCACCAGTATCTAGCAGAACCAGCCAAGACACCCCGAGGAAGAGCTGCTTCAGTGGCCAATGGGAAACACCTAAAGCCGCAAAGAAGTATGAAGAATCTACTACTGTGTGTGTGTGTGTGTGTGTGTGTGTGTGTGTGTGTGTGTGTGTGTGTGTGTGTGTGTGTGTGTTGGGGGGGGGGGGGGTGTATAGGCTTGAATCTTTGATGCTTTGCATCGACTTCAAAGCACTTAACGGCACATTTAATTGTATAATTAGAAACCCACCCTTATTTCTTATTCTTGTAGTTAGTCTGCACTCCGTTTAGCTTATTTTCTGTACTTGGTTGTACTTACTGAATTTGTGTAGTTTCCCCCACATTGCATTCATACTTTCATTGTTCAAAGCCTCACTTGAGGGTTTCTATAGATGAAAGGGTGGGGCGGAAAGACTAAAAGTTAATGTTAACATAGAGCCTCAGCAGACTGCTTTTTTAAAATGGCTGCCTGAATATTTTATCTTGGTTTCTCATGACTAGTACAGTAGATGGCAGCATACACCATCTAAATTTCCGTCTTGCAGATATCATCTTGACCCTAGGTTACATTTAGAGGAATGCTGATAGTAGAATCTAATAATTGAGAACTTTTTACTCATTATACATAATTCCATTCTGTATGTTCTAATGATTCCTAACCTGTAAAGTCAAGAACACTACTGGGTTACTTATTTGGCCTAGATTGTCATTTTTTCACAAATCAGACTTGAGATTAATATCCAAAGTCTGATGGCAGGCAACCTCAAATCTGGGTGAAAAGGGTGATTCACTTTCTTACACTTAATGTGGTCAACCAATGTTATTGCTTGGCGCAGTGATCTGTAGGCCTGAATTGGCTACACATCCCGACCTCCCCTACTAAACTGTAAAAAAGGGTCTAAAGGTTTGAAATCCAAACGTGTTACACTAGCCACTCAACATACCCTGCTGAAATCCTAGGAGGGGACTTTTTATTCACTCAGTTACTTGCAAATCATTTCCTGTCAGTAAAATATCTCCCTAATGAAACAGAAAATAAGACATCACTATGCCCCTTCGGGTTCTTGTTTTTCCGGCCCAGTTTCCTGTTTAAGATTGCCGACAATGCGGGCACTTGATGTCACTTGTGTTTTGACATTGATATTGCAATAGTCGTATCTCTAAAATGGTCATTAACAAATTTTAGTCTTGCATATTGTGCATGGCTCTTCTCGGTGACTGTAATGTTGACACTTGTGTACACAACTAAACCACTCTTGTCCACTTTTCCCGCTCACCATTTTTGCGTTCTAGTTCCAAAGTCTCCGACGGAAAAGACCCGCTATGACACCTCTCTGGGTCTGCTCACCAAGAAGTTTGTGGAGCTGCTCGCTCAGTCGTCGGATGGCGTTCTGGACCTCAACCAAGCAGCTGAGACTCTGCAGGTGGGTTCATAGGTCACAGTAGGAGGGGGATTCATTGCCTCTTCTTTTTTTTACTGGCCATTTTTTTACAACACTGCTTATCTTAGTTATTTTGCTTGCCCCAAAATTAGATGTTTTTATTCTTTTTTTTAACCTCTAGCCCTTTGAGATCTTTCGTTGGAAAGAGCACTATAAATATATGTTTTTTATTATTGCTCAACTAAATGTAAAAGTTTTTCTTATTAGGGCCGTATAAATACTGTAATTCACTGTCATTGTTTCAACCTAAAATGAGTAGATTATGTTTCACATTTTTGGTAGCAAAAGAATTATACAAATGTATAAATAGAGCACATCTTTCTTCATTGTCTGCATTATTGTGGGAAAGGTTTAACCAGTAGTCTCTGAATGTATTAAGATTAATGTACGGGATGCAAAGCCCGCTGCCATTGGCCACTGTATTGCATGTATTTACAGCTTCGTTACTGCATTCAGGTTCAGAAAAGACGACTGTATGACATCACCAACGTGTTGGAAGGAATTCACCTAATAAAGAAGAAATCCAAGAACAATATCCAGTGGATGTAAGTCTGTCTGACACCTGTCCGTCCCATATGGTTTCCTTCAGTGTTGACAAGTTCCTGCATGTGTTTCATTCCTGCATGGATTACTGAATGAATGATTTGCAAATCCCTATGACAGCAAATGCATAGAGGGTCTCTTTTAAAATGCGCTAATTGGCCATTTGGAAAAGTATCCAAAGATGGCCTTTTTAGCCCTCGATTTAATGTGGGTATTTAAGACCTGGAGTGTCAGTCATCACATTTTTGGTCATGTGGTGGCCAGTCACTTGCCACACTATTGTGTAGTTGTTGGTATCAGGGCGTACCTATGTGAACAAGCCACATATGTGTTGAAAAGCCACTGTTACTTTTACTTGTGTTTTGTGCCAGTTTATCCTATATGCCAAAGCTCATACCTATCAAAGTGTGTAATCATTTATGTTTGAATTCCTTAATGCCAATTGAGAAAAATAGGCAGTTGGTTAGTATCCAACCATGGCAATGTAAGAAAAATCAGTCGAGCCATAAATAGTACTAAAATCCGTATCGACAGCCACTAAGCGGTATCGGCGGTTCTTGGGATGGCCCGTAACCTCTATATTTTGTCTTTTCTCCAGGGGCTGCAGTCTGTCTGAGGTGGACGGGGCCTTGAGTCAAAGGCAGCGGCTGACGTCTGAGGTCTCTGCCCTGGGGGAAGAGGAGCAGAGGCTGGAGCAGCTCATCCAGAGATGCAGCCTGGATGTGCGGCATATGAGCGAGATGCCAAGCAACCAAAAATATCCTTTTCATTTTGTGACACTGCAAAAAGGAAAAAAAAAACAGCCTTGATTTATGAAGCGCATTCGCGTTGTTCGTGCTTTCTGAAGGTTTATCAATTTTCTTCAATCTATCCGAAGAATATTTAGGGCATTTAGCAGACGCTTTTATTCAAAGCGACTTACACCAAGTACATTTATCAGACGAAAGAGAAACGATCGTTGTCAACACGCATGCACAGGCACTGAACCGACGGCGTTGTTACTCCTTGATTCCACGGCACGTTAGCCTATGTCACCTACCAGGACATCAGGGAACTGGGAAACCACCGGGACCAGACGGTTATAGTGGTTAAATCTCCTAGTGAGACCAAGCTGGAGGTTCTAAACCCTGATGAGGTATGTAAACGCACTGTCCTGGGCAGATGTATAGCGTCTTGTGTTGCATCCACTGCCTTTGGAAATGCATGAGATATCCGAAGGGTTTGGAAAGGGTGGGAGGATTTAGACTTGATGCAGATTAGCGTTTGAAAAAGTGACACATTTAGCTCCTTGAAAAGTCACTTTTTTTCCCCCGCGTAATGTTCTTGGACAACATTTAAAGAATAAACCACTGAAAGGTAACAAGGCTGTCTGTAGCTGTAAGGTGAAACCCATTGGTGCTCTTGGTTGTTAAATCTTAAGCTTACTCTATTGCCAATTGCATACATTGCATGCTCTCACCAGTCTGTTGTTTGGTTAAACTTTGACATCCAGGGTTCCATCCCAGTCTTTAATCGGGATCAAATTGATCCAGATTTTGAAATCCCATGTTTTGCTATCCAGCATCACCTGATCCATCTAACTTATGTGCCAGTTTTTAAAGGAACATTGGATTGAATCACTGTGATCCAAATACCAAATTTCAGGATAACCCACTGAATCCACACTTCCGATGGGATCAGGATAATCCAGTTTTTTTTGGATCAAATAGATCCCAAACCGAGTTCAAAGTTTTGAAAAACCCAAAGGGCAGGTTTGATCCAGATCAAATGTAACATCGGATTACATGATCAGATTTTATTTTGGAATCCCTCTTTTGAATTGAAAAACGAATTTCGGAGATTTTATCCAATCCGTGATCCGAAAATCCTAATCGTGACTAACGTAACGTCTGATCATGATCTCCCTTCCAGGGCCTCTCCATCCATCTGACGAGTACGAAGGGCCCTATAGAAGTTCTGTTGTGCCCTGATGAGGAATACGACCCCAAGAGTCCAGTCAAGAACGGCAACGTGGACATCAACGGAAACTCCCCCTTCGTCAAAGTTGTTCACGGTGGGTGGTGAATTACGGCTACCTCTGACTACCTAGTGGACCGGGTAGTCAGCTGCCAACGACCGGTTCGGTACATACATCGGTCTGCAATGACCTGCTGTTGTTAAATGTTAAACGAGCGGCTGAGTGAATGGTTATCACTGGCCCACCAGAACACTGACATTCACTCACCAGTAGCTAGCATCAAAAGTATTGCTGCAACGGTTCACGGGTTTCCCGTGATCCGTTCGGATCAACCCCTTACGGTTTGGGACACAAGTGATCCGCGGATCGGCTGATAAAAAAAAAAGAAAAGTTGTGCGTTCACGTGATCAGCGCATGTTTAAAGGACAATTCCGGTATCAACAACATCATCAAGTATCGTAGCGAATTACAGCTTCTGTTCTGTTTTATTTGGCGTTCCGTAAATCCCATTGAAACGGAAACCGGAACCGGACATGTTTATGTTTGGTGGTAGTCTTTTCGCTCGGTTCTCCGTATCAACAGTATGGCTAGAACCGAGCGAAAAGACTACAACCAACCTCCCTTGCAATGAGCAATGAATCTTCCAACCGAAATCAATGGATTTACAAAATGCCAAATAAAACACAACAGAAACTGTATTTTGCTACCATACTTGATGAAAAAAAAAAGATGAGGATGTCTGCATTGCCTTGGGAGAGTGTAGACTCTAAACTCTCCCCAGGCAATGCAGACATCCTGAATTGTAAATCCAGGGTTAGGGGTTATTTACTATCCATGTTTTTTTTTAAATATTGACTATCTTAAAGGAAGCAGGATTGTTACCTAACTTTTCACTTTATTTTGTTTTTACACATGAAAATTTTATTTAAAGTCACATTTGTCTTGTTATCTTTATTGTTGTTGTTGATCCGAAAATGATCCGACCCGTGACTCAAAAACCATGACACGATCCGATCCTTGAATTTTGTGATCCGTTGCACCCCTAATCAAAAGGGTCCTTCAGAAATCGCAGGAGTATCTTTGGTGGCTTTACAACCTCCATGCTTATCAGACCCAGGATTTGGGAGACTCATTTGGAAATGCCTTGTCTTGTGCTTGTGCTTCCAGAACCCATCAATTCCAAAACCACTTCCGGCGGCAACTCCCTCGCACCTCCCCCCCCCTCGAACGAGGCGGTCTCCGTCACGACACTGTCCCCCATCTCCTCCCCCTTCACCAGTCTTCTGCAGCAAACCGAAGACCAGATCCCGCTTGCCTTAGGGGTCCTCGGGGGAGCCCTGGGACCCTTCCTGAACCTGGGCCCCCCCAACCTAGACCAGGACGACTACCTCTTGGGCCTCGGCGAGGGGCAGGGAATCAGTGACTTGTTTGACGCTTATGACTTTGACAAGATTCCAACACTGGCCCTGGACGACCTCCTCTGCAGCTAGGGGCGGCTGAAAGGAACTTGGAAACTAGCTTTTTTTAAATCAATGATCCAGTATGCGAGGGAAGTAAGACTCGGGTCACCTGTACAATGCTCACCGATTGGCCCACTGTGTTGCCGAATTAGGCATCTTTAAAATTTGGAAGAAAATGGACAGTTGTCTCACTATATGGGGGGGTTTCGCGCAGTTGTTTTATTTTTTAGGAGCAAGAATTTGAATGCGACCCGACAAAAGAGGAGCGTACTTCCCGTCGTAGAGCCCATTCCATCTCGGGCCTTCTCAAAATGTTAAACGATACCTCCCAACCACAGTTGGGAGGGCCTCAGCCCTCCAGAAGAGAGATGCCATGTGACACAGAACATTTGGGATAACGGTTACTTTTCTTACCTATCTTGTATTCCAATTATGTCTGAAAGCCGATGCTGCTGACTTGTGTTGAAAGCGAACATGGACGAGAAAAAGAACATAACGAATGCTATCGCTGTGAACCCGAAACCAAACTAGCTAATTGTGCCGCGCAAGATCAATGAGTTGCTGAATCCGCCTCCTAGTGAATAAGTTGATAGTTTGGTGTTATGACTACATCCTGTAGTGGTATGTTGTTTGCAGTAGTTTCTTGCCACCCCCGTGCCTGACGAGTACAATTATGTGCTTCCTTACACCTTAGTCCCAAATCACAGTTACTGAGACCTGATGGAGTTCCCAATCAGAAGGTACTTTTTTGAAGTTAGCCAAGAAAGGGTTCAATGTGTTCTATGGGCAGAATTGGTATCCTGCTCGCACCTAAAACGGTTTTCACACGAGAAAAGACACCACCTCTAACATGGCATTATCGGCTGTTCACACGCCTCGTTTTCTTGACTTTTCAAATGGGACAAATGTTTTATTGATTCCCTCACTAAATTGTTATTTGTTGGGTTGGTGCGAGTTGAATGATAATGTTGCGATGGAACGTTTTCCACAGTTAGAAGACAAGGCTCATGTTGTGTAATTTCAGTCGCATCTGCATCGTTTTTCTCTGTTCCTCTTGTGCTTGACGGAGGTTTCATTAGGTGGGATGGAATCGAGGAGGGCCTGGAACGGGACATTGCCGAGTGCGTCCCATGGATGTTTTGTAGACTATTCACACATAAAATGCCCTCAAATCCATGGCTAGCTTGAACAAAATGGCTCACTGAATACTGCTTGTTGTTAATGACCCCATACCGTGAACCTGTTCTTGTTACGGTATTGGATGATTTTCTCGAGGGCATAAGTCAGGCAAAACGGACCTCAGTTTACCGTTCATTCAAAGCAAGGCTATGCAAACCCGCTAAGCCACTCATTGATTTAAGAAACCCCGCTTTCTAAGTTTTATTTGGGAAAGAACATGCTTTGCTACATATGGCCCTGAGGTACTTTGGGGACAAAGTATCATTGGTACTTCTGGCGAAGTAACTAGCCAGACTTTTAGCGGTTTCTCAACAGGTCATGTCCATCACACAAAGACCTTATTTTATGACTCGCATTTGGTATGTCAACAAATACTAAATAATTTGTCAACCCCCCACTGAAACTTCATCCCTAGTCAAAATACATTTGAACCGTTTATGGTTCACTAGCTGAGCAGAGGGTACACATTTCTGAGAAAGATCGACTTTTTAAAGATTTAACAATTCGGCCCACAACTGCCATAGATCTCTTACAGGTGTTCCTTTGTTCCTTGTGTAATTTTTAATAAAATGTTGAATTTAATGTAATCAAAACGGGCTGGAAGGAAAGAGCATCTGCATATCAGCCAGATTGTTGGATACCCCATAGGCCATATGGCTGCTTAATTCCCAGTTCTGTGTGTGTTGTAGAAGGAGAGGCAGGCTGTGTTCACTTGACCCTACACCCATGTGCAGGGTCAAGTGTTTGACTCTTCATGAGATGCAGTCGGCTGCCTCTTGATGTTCACGATATCAAGGAGGTATAGTCCGAATGTGTGTGGGTGCGTGCGCGTCTTAGAATTTAAAATGGCCTACATTTTTGAGCTTCAGTCTTCGCATTGCACTTTTGACTTGGATGACCTTGATTTGTCACTTTTGCTCGTTTCAGCTTTCAAATCTGAAATATCGCGGGTCATAAGTGTGAGCATGCCTGATAAAGAAAAATCTGGTTAAGTGTATTTTCTTTTCTTTTCCTCAGACGTTTCATCCATAGATTATATTTTTTAGACCATAGAAATATTCGTATTACAGGAAATGTGAGGTGGGGCAGTCAACTTGTCTTGCTGAATAGCAGGAAGGGATCTTGGAAAAACAACATATCAGGGCTGAGTTTTGATTCATGCATTAGCCTTCATCCACTATTCCCATATGTCGGTGTGACATTTTCATGACTGCTTAAACCTGTCAATACAGAGGTATCTTTCATGGCTCTGATGTCAAAATAACCCCCTCTTTCATATTTACAGTTTTATTTATACAGAACTTCCGACGGTTAAAACATTTTTGTGTGCTATTTTAAAAGATGTCTATGGCTTACTTGTTTGTCACCCATGATTAGATGACCGGAATCTGGTCAAAATATTTTAACAAAGCCTATTTGTGACTTCATTGAAGTAATGCTTTGGAAGGAGAATGAAATGAGGTGGTGCTTTTAAAAGTACCGTGTCCCAAGTAAAGCCAGATCTGTTGGGAGTATTCAGCGGTGAAAGGCGCCGATGACGGAAGCCATCCAGCTCAGAACGACCTGATTTTTCCAGGGTCATTCCCGGGGCTACATGGTGTGAAAGTGCATTACAATATTGGACGTTTTGATGCAGATAGAATCAGGCCTGTGTGAAATTTGGGTGACAGCCCAAAGAACATTCCAGGGTATTGGTCAAATGTCAATGTCATATGCCTGTTGTGTAGAATGGGAATTCTTCTCAGTCCCTCTTTCAGCCAATCAATGGTCAAGAGGAATGCTTTTTTAATTTAAACTCCCCCCCCCCCCCCCCCTCCCCGAAATGAAGAGCATTTCACACTTCAGGTTGCACAATGCTTGTAGCAGCCCTTTTGTCTTCGATCGGTTTAGTTGGTACATAATAAATGAACTAATCTGGTTGATCTCCAGGTTTTAGGTTTGAGTGCATGGATGAGGTTAGTGTGTGGTGTTGTATATTTGGAGGAAACTGGTTCTAGGTGTGTTATTCAATTAAAAGTTTTATTTTCTTTAACATGCTGTTAAATGAGACCTTTGAAATGTATTTGGAAAAAAATATTTTTTTCTACTTTGCGCATTTGTAATTGAAAACTTGATTAAAAGCAATCTAGCTCTGAAGATTATTTTTATTGTCCACCACAACTTATACATGCTTCTACTCCCATTTTCTTCACATTCTGAAGGGGTTGACGATTAATACCATTATGGGGTTATGTTAAGGGGTATTATTCCAACAGGTGTGAGTGTGATTGGCCATTACAAGCTGTTTGAGAATCTGCCTTTATGGTGCGTTCTCATCACTGGAAATTATCAGATAAAACAACACATTTTTTATCCGATAAAACCAGTCAGAACTAAACAGAACTTGGTAGGATCAGTTTCAAGTTTGCATGCCTTTATTACCTTGATGCCTATCACCTACTATCATTTTGCTTTTATTTATGAGAAGCATACAGTATTGCCACTGTATGGAGGGCAACACTTGCCCTTAGGCCTATCTAGAGCTGGTTTACCAGTACACAACGTACAAAACTGAGCAAAGTCGATGCCAACAGACGGTAACCACGTCAATCAATAATAAAGTATGTGACATGATGGTTGATTCTTTTATGTTGACTAAAACGTTCATGTTCCGCCTATTCATGCGTGTAAACCATAGTCACCAGCTGGGCATGAGGTGTCGTTCACGCAAACTTTCCGACGTCGCGAAAATGTTTCCCCCATAATTTCCAGGGATGTGAACGCATAACGGGGTTGCCCCGTTGGTGATGTAGGCCTATGGTTTATTAGTGACGCGCATGAACATGGCGGGACATGAACGTTTTACTGTGCATAAAAGAATCAACCATCATATCGCATAGCCTACTTTACAATTGATTGAAGTAACATTTTTTTTTACCTTGTGTATTGGCTCTAGATGAGCAATTGTTGCCTTCCATACAGTGGCAATACTGCGCTTCTCATAAATAAAAAGGAAAAGGAGGTTAGGGTAGAGGGGTAGAGAGGGGGGTTAGGGTAGAGGGGGGTACAGAGGGGGGTTAGGGTAGAGGGGGGTACAGAGGGGGTTAGGGTAGAGGGGGGTTATGGTAGAGGGGTTACAGAAAGGGGGTTAGGGTAGAGGGGGTAGAGAGAGGGGGGGGGTAGAGAGGGAGGTTAGGATAGAGGGGGTAGAGAGGGGGGGTTAGGGTAGAGGGGGTACAGAGGGGGTTAGGGTAGAGGGGGTACAGAGGGGGTTAGGGTAGAGGGGGGTTATGGTAGAGGGGGTACAGAAGGGGGTTAGGGTAGAGAGGGGGGTTAGGAGAGGGGGGGGTTAGGATAGAGGGGGGTAGAGAGGGGAGGTTAGGATAGAGGGGGGTAGAGAGGGGGGTTAGGGTAGAGGGGGAGGTTAGGATAGAGGAGGGTAAGGGTGGAGTACAATTGTTCTTAGACGTTTATTTTCATGGTGGTTTTGCCGTCTTTTTTTTTCTTTTTTTTTCTGTAAAGCACTTTGTAACTCTGTTTAGAAAAGCACTGTATAAATAAAGATTATTATTATTAGACGGGGTTAGAGAGGGGGGATAGGGTAAAGAGAGGGGGGAGGGAGAGAGGAGGTTAAGGGAGAGGGAAGGGGAGGTTATAGGTTATTATATATGGTTAGGGTAGAGGGAAGGGGGAGGTTAGGTAAGCAGGGAGGATACGATGAGGTAGAGGGGAGGTTAGGGTAGGGGGAGGTTAGGGTGGTGGGAAGCGAGGGCGGAGGTTAAGTTTAGGTTTAGATTAAGGTAGGCCTAGAGGGAAATCAAAGAGTTTAATCAAAGTGTTTATGCGCTACATTTTATGAATGCTTATTTATTAATGTTTCCAAATAGTTTCTCACAGTACAAAAAAACCGTACTCCTGCATGACATTACCTTACCTAAAACCTACAGTATATCTGAGAGCACTAACACGGGCGCGCTCAGTTTGTCTCTCTGTTCGTTCCGTACATCGTATCCAAACAAGCATGGCGGCATGAGACTCTTGTCAACTCTGTTTTGATTTGCAAAATACACATTATTTATTATTTTTAAAGAAAATAGCATCGAAAGTTTGACTCGACGTAATTAACATCAACATTACGAAACAGGTGAGGTCCGCACACGGTCTATTTCCGACTGCTTACGTGTCCAAAAGGTACACACGTGGGTCAACTTGAGGTTAGCTATCAAGAAAGTAGCCACTTAGCTTATGGAAGTTGTACTTCTTCCAAGTCATTTGTTAGCAGAGCCTCTGTAACATTGTTGCAGAAAATCCAATGGAAGTAAAAGGAGGCATTAGCTATGTAATTGTTAAACATCGAATCAGCCGATCTTTATAGAATAGGCAACTCACTGGTCTATTCCACCTAGTGTGCACCATGTTGTCATTGCTTAGGATGTGCTGTATCTATATGTGATGTATCGCAATGAAGCTCAACTCTCAAGCACAGTCAAATGTAATTCAATGTATTTAAAATGCAACTCAAATGGCATTGATCGCTATTGGGGGAATCTTATAGCCTGCACGGACATCTCTACTGTAGCTGAGTAGATAACAGACCGGATGTTTTGACGCCACTAACAGTTGATAGCGTGGTCCCTTAATATTATTGCATGATGGACAACTTACCGTTTCCCATATATATAATAGTTTGTAATATTTAATAATTCATGTTTATTTAATGCACAGGTCTTGTATTCCTCAAAAACCCTTTCCTTTCACTACATTTTCTCTATTAGTATTCAGACATTAAAAAACAACAACTATATAACGCTCACAGGGTAGTTGATCTGGGGTTTTTCAAACTGCATTCCAATGATAACTTGACCAAAATGTCTGTGGATGTTGATGCTGCTTGCTGCTGACCTCAGTATGTGTGTGTTCTTTCAGACCACAATGCCGTCCGCCTGTGATTCAATGATTGACGACATTGAGGACATGGTGTCTGCTGACGACCCCACGCCTCAGGATAGACAGAACGCTCGGAAGAGTATAATCCCAAGAGCCAGGAAAAGGAAAGACCAGCTCGTCCCCGAGGAACTCCAAGCAGACAGGTCCGACTTGCTTCGCAGTCTGATTGTTTTGATGTTGATTTAATACCTAATACCATTTGTGGCTGATTTTAAAGGGCCCATGACATGCTCACCAGGTGTGAGTGTGATTAGCCCTACAATGCGTTTTGAAAGTCTACCCCTTAAGACATCACAAGTGGTCCACTTAGATGTCTGCTGGTTAGGTCAGTTTACCAGCCTCCCCAGTGGACTGTAGCAAACGTTGCTCATCTATGCATCACACATCTAGGGGGACACACCCACTTTTGATGTCATAAGGGGCAGATTTTCAAAACGGCTTGTAAGGCTGTTTCAAAACGGCCTGTAATCACACTCGCACCTGATTGATTGTCATGGGACCTTTTAAGGTAGAATGAGATAGGATAAACGATGAGGCTGGCATAATTCAATGTCTTGGAATAATTAACTTCTTTAATTTTTTGGGCTGTACACTAAACAGTGATTGGTGTAAGGTTCATGAAAACCAACCTTTAAATCAATCACAAAGCTGTGAGGATTGATACATTTTAGTGTAAGGAAGATGCTCTGGTATTTATTTTGATCATCATTTGTATTTACGTTTTAGTGTAAGGAAGATGCTCTGGTATTTATTTTGATCATCATTTGTATTTGTTTATTATCTTTTAAACAGTTGTCTACAGCACACATTATATAAAGATGAACCACGGATACAGTGAGAGAAGAGAAATATAGATGGCATTGTACACATTTAACCTGTTTGTCTGGCCTGTACATGTTGAAGTTAATGAGGATTTAATGTAATCCATTAAGTCATCATAATAGGGCATGGAAGCAAACAAACAAACACATACATTATGCCAAACATACATTTTTGAACTTTATGGAGTGGAACATAGTAAACCTTAATAATTACACTAATCTATTTTTGGCTACTTTGGCCAAAAGCTGTTTCAGAAGGAATTGCTATTTGAATCCTGCACTTTGTGTAGGAAGGAAGTGCTGAAAACTTGTATTTATTTCAAAATCAGAAATATTTGGAACATAACAATTATGCAATTTATTACCGTCATCGCTTTTCTACAAAATAATTCATAATTGATTAATAAAACCCATCTACTCAACACAGATAGTTTTCTCCAATTTGATCAACACTGGAGCTTAACTTTTCTTATAGATTATATAAAAGACACAATTCTATTTATTCTATTTGGTTGAACCAGATGAGCAACAAAAATGTTCTTCTCTCCAGACTATAATAATAATCCTATTGATATTGTGTTGTGTGTGGCAGCCTCATCCCCGGGACCCAGAAGATCTGGATGCGGACATGGGGCTGCAGCCACAACAACTCAGACGGGGAGTACATGGCGGGGCAGTTGGCTGCCAGCGGCTACAAGATGACCGGTAAGACCTGGTGCTGAGCTGGGAGCAAACCAATGCAGCTGGCTGTGGGGGTGTATGCTGTGGATCCCCTAGACCAGGGCTGGGCCTCACAGGGCACAGCTGTCAGTCACACATGGGCCAGTAGACATGAATCGTGATAATGTTACCTTTTTCTAATTTTGAGAACCCCTGTGGTCGATACCCTGTAACTTGACACACCTCACAAATAGTGTGTCTGACCCCATGTACTGAAGCGTGTTTTTCATCAATGGAAATTCAGATGTCACTTTTGGACTTAGGCTCCGGCCGTCTGTGGCCAATAATGAACCCAAAGTCACTTAGAGCTGTTCCTCTTGCTACCTTGTTCCACCAAGTACAGGTGGGCCTTTTTATTTTCCATACAGTAGTGAAGGCATTTGGGTCATCAAATGGAAATGCAATGCACATGTTTATAACTATAATTAGGAGTGTATTGTATGTATGTATGTATGTATGTATGTATGTATGTATGTATGTATGTATGTATGTATGTATGTATGTATGTATGTATGTATGTATGTATGTATGTATGTATGTATGTATGTATGTATGTATGTACGTACAGTGGGGCAAAAAATTATTTAGTCAGCCACCAATTGTGCAAGTTCTCCCACTTAAAAAGATGAGAGAGGCCTGTCATTTTCATCATAGGTATACCTCAGCTATGAGAGACTAAATGAAAAAAAAAGAAGTAGAAAATCACATTGTCTAATTTTTAAAGAATTCATTTGCAAATTATGGTGAAACTGGAAAATAAGTATTTGGTCAATAACAAAAGGTCATCTCAATACTTTGTTACATGCCCTTTGTTGGCAATGACAGAGGTCAAACGTTTTCTGTAAGTCTTTACAAGGTTTTCACACAATGCTGCTGGTATTTTGGCCCATTCCACCATGCAGATCTGCTCTAGAGCATTGATGTTTTTGGGCCTTCGCTGGGCAACACAGACTTTCAACTCCCTCCAAATATTTTCTATGGGGTTGAGATCTGGAGACTGGCTAGGCCACTCCAGGACCTTGAAATGCCTCTTACGAAGCCACTCCTTCATTGCCCGGGCGGTGTGTTTGGGGTCATTGTCATGCTGAAATACCCAGCCACGTTTCATCTTCAGTGCCCTTGCTGATGGAAGGAGGTTTTCACTCAAAATCTCACAATACATGGCCCCATTCATTCTTTCCGTCACATGGATCAGACGTCCTGGTCCCTTGGCAGAAAAAAAGCCCCAAAGCATGATGTTTCCACCCCCATGCTTCACTGTAGGTATGGTGTTCTTTGGATGCAACTCAGCATTCTTTCTCCTTCAAACATGACGAGTTGAGTTTTTACCAAAAAGTTCTATTTTGGTTTCATCTGACCATCTGACATTCTCCCAATCCTGTTCTGGATCATCCAAATGCTCTCTAGCAAACTTCAAACGGGCCCGGACATGCACTGACTTTAGCAGGGGTACACGTCTGGCACTGCAGGATTTGAGTCCCTGGTGGCGTAGTGTGTTAGTGATGGTAGCCTTTGTTACTTTGGTCCCAGCTCTCTGGAGGTCATTCACTAGGTCCCCCGTGTGGTTCTGGGATTTTTGTTCACCGTTCTTGTGATCATTTGGTCCAAATGATCACAAGAACGGTGAACTAAAATGCGTGGAGCCCCAGATCGAGGGAGATTAGCAGTGGTCTTGTATGTCTTCCATTTCCTAATAATTGCTCCCACAGTTGATTTCTTCACACCAAGCTGCATACCTATTGCAGATTCAGACTTCCCAGCCTGGTGCAGGTCAACAATTGTGTTTCTGGTGTCCTTTGACAGCACTTTGGTCTTGGCCATAGTGGAGTTTGGAGTGTGACTGTTTGAGGTTGTGGACAGGTGTCTTTTATACTGGAGTTCAAACAGGTGCCATTAATACAGGTAACGATTGGAGGACAGAGGAGCCTCTTAGGCCGCGTTCAGACTGCAGGCAAATCGGATTCAAATCGGATTCCTTCTCGTATCCGATTTTTAGGGCTGACTGTCCACACTGTTTTAGCAAGTGTCCAAATCGCATTTGGCTCTGTTCAGACTGGGCCACATTATTGACCCATCTGACAGGTTGCTGTAGCAACGACGTCGGAGCGGAGGCGTCATCCAGCGCGTGTATTGCGTGACGTCATGTAATAGCGACGAGAAAAACAATAACAAACAAGATGGATCAAAGAACGCGAAAGACTTTCATAAATCGACTTATTCCGATACATGTCCTCGAGCTTCGCTTGAACGGACCCATCTCCCCACAGATTAATGAGGTATTTCGTTTCTTCCTCTGTCCAAGGACTGAGGCGGGTGGTTTGGCGCATTGGGTCAGGTCTGGTGTCGCGTAGAGTGACGTCACGGACAGTCAAATCCGATCTGAGTGTTTGGAGCTGTTCAGACTGAGACGCATCTGTCCAAATGTGATCTGAAACCACCTCCCGGAGGTGGTTCCGATCCGTTTCGCAAAAATCGGATTTCATGTGACTTGGGACTGTTCAGACTACAAAAGAGTCATCCAGTTCCAATCTGGATGGGCTAAAAATCGGATTTCGGCTGGCAGTCTGAACGCGGCCCAAAAGAAGAAGTTACAGGTCTGTGACAGCCAGAAATCTTGCTGGTTTGTAGGTGACCAAATACTTATTTTCCACCATAATTTGAAAATAAATTCTTAAAAAATCAGACAATGTGATTTTCTGGATTTTTTTTTTTCTCTTTATATATTTATTTTTATTTTGTCTCTCATAGCTGAGGTTTACCTATGATAAAAATTACAGGTCTCTCTCGTCTTTTTAAGTGGGAGAACTTGCACAATTGGTGGCCGACTAAATACTTTTTTACCCCACTGTATGTATGTATGTATGCATGGATGATAGTTTTTTTTGTAAGTCTGTCCTTCGATTTTCTCTACAAACAGTTCATCCGTATTGCTGAGGTCCCAAGGAAGTGCAGTGCAGTGTTGAGTGTGAAGGTGTTTGGATGAATGGTTCTCGGGAAAGCGGCCACATTCAGCCTGGTCTGAACAGGCCAAGGGAAGTGCAGTGTGTCAGGGTGATGTTGTTTCGATGAGCGGCTCTCGAAAAAGCAGCAAGAAGCAATATGGGAGGCCAAAGAATCGTCCCGTTCCGAAAGCCATGTTTTGAACGGGCACTGACCGTGTCCAACTACAATGTAAGGGTGTTTTTGTTTGTATGTTGTGGTGTGTGTGTTTCAACCGTTCTTCCGATCAATTTGACACTTGGTGCTTGTATTCCTGAGGACTCAAGGAAGTGCTGTTTTTTGGAAGAGCGGTTCTGATGAATGCTGCATGATGAATATCGTATATCTGAGATCTTTACATTTTTGTATCTGAATTAGGGAACATTGAAAGATGTGAAATTGTGTTTTTTAAATGATACAACTTGAAATGGGAGGTGGATCACAATAGAGGTGAATGACGTTTTAAAAGTGTAATAGTTATGAGTTCAATGCCTTTTACAATCAAATCCTTCTGGCAGTGATTTACTTCCAAATGCTACAGCTTCCCGTTTTCTCAGGCGACAAGTGGCAAAAAAGTTTTCATTGGCCTTGGTTGTCATTATTACATTTAATTTAGCATTTTGCAGTACAACCAATCGTTTTAGTCCTCTCAATTTAATGTATGTACCCTTAATTTAACGATCGCTGTCCAAAAATCCCATGATGCATTCTAATGTAAAAGCTCTATATGGTAAGGTTTACACTAGGCTATTTACTGACAAGGTGTTTAAAAGCCATGTTTCTTAACAAAAGGAAGGAAAAGATCTTTCGGGGAGCGCTGAGTGGGGGATCCCTCCTTCCAGGGGTGGTTGGGAGTGCAATGGGTGCCATTTTGACATCCATTGTAATATAAGCAACATTTCTAAAGCCCAGCAAAACATAATGAAAAGCACAACACCTGTCACTAGTATGCCCCCCCCCCCGCCCTTCTAGGGCCGCCCACGCCACAAAGCTTTTTGAAATGTAATTGTATGGCGATTTCATTTTTTTTGTCCGCAAACTCTGTACTTATGTGACTTCTGCATTGATATGAAAAGAAGACAGGGCTATGTTGCTATGGGTTACATCATTGGAAGGTGTGTGTGCACATATGCTATTAGGCACAATTGGTACAGGGACCTTTATTTTGACAAGTGATATCGGTACCATCAATTTACCTAAAGCCATGCCAATAACGATGGTTTCCCCCCCAGACCAGGTTTTCTGCCCTTTAATTGCTTCATTGTATGGCGCAGTACACCTGTGTGACAGTATCTCTAGGTATGTGTCTGTTGGGGATAGTAAGCTCTGTTTTGATAGTAAATTATTGATGCGGTATTAAAGCTAAGCTGTCGAATTCGGTAATGTGTCAACTCGGTGGGACCTGAAATCTGCCAATATGGCGAAGAAATATTTGATAACTTTGGGAGAGCAGAACAAATGAGGTAAGATTAATTTGGAGGCACAGATGGCTGGGTGGATAGAGTGATTCCTAATTTCAGATAAATTATACATGTCTAGGGACTACAGGATGTGGGTTGCCGGGGGTTACCGTCATCCGTACAGACGGGTAGATGAATGGATGGATGGATGGATGGAGGGGCAGACCTACGAAGATAAATTGATGTATTTCAGTTTATGAAGCTTTCGGTGGCTGGACAAACACTGAATGGACGAGGGATTGAAATAATGGCTCTTTTGTCAGCTGATTAATGAGCACAGACGCTCAGAGTGCCATTGCTCAGTCATGCAGCGAACGTTCTTGGAAGGCACCATGTGTTATCAACCGCATGGACACTAGAGGGCAGTCTTGCCACATAAACTCACCGATGTTGGCGTAACCTGCTGTCTGCTCATGTAATTATTATTATATCAGGTTTTATTTACCTGCTTTATTTTTTTTTAAATACTATTTTCGTTATGTATAATACATTTTATATTGATATACAAATGTTCTCAGTGCAATCGAATTGTCACAGATACGATATCCGCTTCATTTGTGGCTTGTTTATATTCAGGCTAGGTGAACAAAGACTAAATGACTGCGGTACATCAAAATCGGTGTGCATTCTGTATGATTACGTCAATAATATGTGATGACTCGTAATCATACACAAGCCCTAATTTCCAGTTATTGGACTGTGGTATGCGTGTTTACAAGCTCACTGTTTAATTACAACGGTAATACTAGAAGGACGCATGTCTGTGACGACTGAGCAACACGCTGGTGGTCGGCTCTAGGAACCAAAGAACAAGGTGCATTGTGGGTACGGATGTCGGGCCTTTTCCCACATTGCTGAAGGGAATTCCGGCTTATCTTCTCCTGCGGGTTTGCATATCATTTGCATGCTGTCCAGACATAACGTGAACTAAGGTTTCACAGCCCAAAGGTATTTTCTCGAGAAAGGGCATACATGTGTACGCAGTTCCCAAACGGCTGCCAAAACCCCCTTTTCCTCTTCTGATTCATGGCAGTCAAATATGTTCTTTGTATCAATGTCCGCGTGTGTTTGCATAGGTGTGTGCCCACATGTGTTTTTTTCTTTGTGTCAGCATGCATCTTGCAAATGACTTCCATTTGTCTGCTGAGTTTGAATTCATTTTTATATGCTCCTTGGATATTTTGTATTTGCACGTTTTTTCTCCTTTTTTGGAAGAGTGCGTACGTACGCGCACGTGCTGCCGTGCACGCTAGAACGATATTAACCCCTCCGGCGTTGCTCACACTAAGGGGTCTCTACGGTAGTACAAGGACATTAATCACATGCTTCAAACATGTAAATTCGCAGACAACCCCCCCCCCCCCCCCACCACCACCACCACCCGCCCCATTCCTTTCCGATACAGACAGACAAACACACACAGACCCACACAGACTCACACACACGTTTGCGGTTCCCATTGCTCAACACTGGGACGGAGAAGGCGACACTTTGCCGAGCCCTGTCCCAAAGAGCCATCCTTCATCCACGGGACACCTCTGGCGTTTGGGGAGGGGGCGAGGGCCGAGGGTGACCTGTTATAACGCACACACAGACCCTTTCTTTGTTTTCACTCAACCTCAACCTGAAGCCAATGTTATCAGACCTAACCCTTAGCCTCTTTGGGTCCAGCTTGGTATTACTCTCTTAATCTTTCCATTTTGTCTTTTTTTTTGGTCTTACTCTTTTGTCTCGTCTCCCCTTATCTTTTAACACGCGCATGTACGCACGGACGGACATGCACACACAGACACAGACACACACATACGCAGACACAAACGCACATGCACACGCATAGAGCTGGAAGGCGTGCGTGTAAGTGGCTAGAGCTCTCTGGATCAGGTCAAGAGTTATCAGTTCATGGACGGTTTCACCTTCTATTTAAGAGGTTTAACAAATCAGGAAAAAAATAAATTGGCTTTCATGGGGATGTCAAATGCCTGTCTTCAGAAAGAAGCTATTCAAATCAGTCCGACATTTTGGTGGCAATGATTTGGCACTATGTGCACTATCCCAGAGTGTGTGGTTTTACGTTAATGAACATGAACGTGACAATATGATGTCTGTGTAATTTGTAAATATGGCCGCCTCGGTTTGGCACCGGATTTGGCCCCAGGTGTGATGTCAATTCTGGGTTGTAAACCAATTATCATTGATTCGCCAGTAAGATAGCCAATCAAGTTGGGGCATGCTTAAATATGCGAAGCCGAAATGTTCTCAGTTTGAAATGGAGGAAAGAAAAATGTAATTTTCCTTAAATCAACTTTGTGGATGGACATAGACAGAATGGCTATATTCCATTCATAATTTATGAGCAAATAATGTAAAATGGATGGATATTGTTAACAAATCCCGCCAATTGCATCAATAATTGATTCTTCCATTTTTTTAACAGACTTGAACAAAGACAAATCAAAAAGACAATCAAAAGAGCCAAGATAATGATTTGTGCGTGTCGGTGTCCATTGAACAGGTTTCAACATTAGCTGCTCTGTTCCATCCCTATTGAAATGTGTTCCGCTGAACCAACAGCCAGATGAATTCTGTCCCATGTTTTAAGAGAAAAAAAACAAAAATTGAAATAATAAAAAAAAGTCCTTCTGTCCTACTCCTGGCAGACTTTTTTTAAGCAGTGGGGCCATGTTTCTGTTCAGGCTTTCACTGTCTCCTGCACAAACCACTCACACTCGCTCCAATGTGGGGGTGCGCTACTTTTTCTCCTACTTCTTTAAAACTTTGTGCGTTAAAGTCGAGATTTGGGCCAGGATCAATCCATGGCCCTGTTTGTAACGCACAACATCCCCTTTTCCTCTAAAATAACTTGTTTCAGGCTACGGTTTTCCTTGAATTCAGTTGTTCAGAAACTGTTCAAAGATAATTGTTAACTCTGAACACAGCTCCCGAACGAACTGTAGAATTCACAAAATGTCGTTCCTCTTGCCTCTCTCGGGGCAAAGAGCATAGCGATGGAACAGTGATGTGGAATGCAAGAATGGGGAGCATGGTGGATTTCGGCTGAGACGCCCTGACAAGCCAAGGAAAAGTGTTAAGTGGCATTCAAGTCACAATGGCGCTAGCCGTGTCGCAACCGAGCGTGCCGTTGCTTTCAATGCAGACGAGCGCTGAAGTGGCCAAAACATCAGCATCCTCCAGATTTTTTGCCGCTGAAACCAAATTCCACTTTGACCCATCTCAGAGCTGACCTCGTAGCACCAAGCAGCCAATCGTTATACACTGGGGCTGTCACGACTCGCCGCAGGGAGCAAACATTGTTTGTGTTGCTAGGTTACTGAAGCAGTTCAATTGATTCGGTTGAGCCCCTCGGAGCACTATGTTTGGGCTGCAACGAAATACAGCCGGACTGCTTGTATGTCCTTACCTACGGCTGATTATGAGAGCCAAACAGAGATAAGCACATTGCTAATAAAATCATCCTTTTGTATTTTCTTAACTGCCTGGTTCTCCGCCCACTCCTAACTGTACACAGTCGACGTCTGGTGCATTCCAATAAAACACGCTTCGATTTATTCCACCGCTGTGCCTTGCATAGGGGTGGACACCGAGCACACTGCCGCAGTTTCCATTGAACGGCTCATTCAGGGTGTGAGATGCACTCAATGAACCCAGATGGGGAGAAGTGAGGTAGTCCTGGAGGATGCCTATGTCTACTAACTAGCTCCGCTAGTTGAGCGGGCATTCTCGATGTGAAGACTGGCTGTGTTCGGCACTGCCACACCTTAGCATGGGGTGGACGTTCAGAAAGACGTGTGTGGTTATCATGGAGACCCTGTGACGGTCAGACATTATCCGTAGCGCCCGACGCTAGGGTCCAGCTTTTGTGGCTGGAGAGAATGTAAGGCGTGCGAGGGACAAATGATTTGTTTGGCTTTCGGCCACCGCTTCCTATGGCCTGCTGTTCATCTTAATTGCATCATTGTCAGCATAGTGTAATGAAAGTGTTGAGACAAAGAAGGTGCTTGTTGCCAGCCCATATGCTCCAGTGAAATGACATCACCTTTTTTTTTTGCTCCCTCTCTCTCTCTCTCTCTCTCACTACCCCCTCTTCTCTCTCTCTCTCTCTCTCTCTCGCTACCCCTATCTCTGCCTTACCTCATTCCCTCTTTTTTTCAACTCGTCTGCCATTCGCACAACCCCGTATCCCCCCCCCCCCCACCCCCCTACACATGCACACACGTGCACCACACACACACACACACCTTCAGACACTTTCTTTCTTAAACTATGACATCACCCTGCGTGAGTCGTAGTAGCAGTACCGACACTGGCATGTAGGCGGCAGTGTTGATCCACAGACCGAGGCAGTCTTACAAATCATGAATGCTTATGGGCGGGGTGTTTCATACTACTGAGGGCTCTGAACGTAACAGCTCTGCCATGCTGAATGGTAGCTCTTGTAGATTGCATGACACGGAATATTCCATCCGCTGCTCTGAAGCCAGGCAAGTTAACGTGGGGCAAAGAATCACAAATACTGGCCCATTACAGCTTGATAATAATAATAGTTTGGTTGTATTATTACACTCTATTATTACTATTATTATTATCAATACGCTATTAAAGGCATCAATCATGAGTTATGTGAGCTGTGGAGCATTTTGCTAAGTTACATTGCGAATCAATTTATCTACAATGCAGTCTTTTCTGGAACATCCCTGTTGAACAAGACAAGTGCCTTCTGCTTCTTGAATGATTGTTTTTCCCCCCCCAATACCGTCACTAACCAACATAACTTTAAGACTAGGAAGAAATGGATTGACTTTTGAATTGGATTAGTCTTCCCATTATTTCAGTTAATCACCACTTCAAGGCCACCCTATTCCATCCCCCTTTTTTTTTGTCTTGCGTTTGGCTTGTATCAGCTAGTGTGTTTACGTCCTCTTTGTTAACACTCATTGCCTGTTCGGTGTTTCTACCTGCCACCTGCTGTTCCTCTCCCTGGCCATAGATGGCACTGTTTACCCATGGCATCTCAACCAAATGAACTGAATGTGTGCCAAACAGGGACTTGGTAGGAAGGCACTCATCTACAATCTTGCTCGCATACCCAAACAAAGAGACACAGATACGAGCAGCACATGCACGTGTTGACACACACACACACACACACACACACACACACACACACACACACACACACACACACACACACACACACACACACACACACACACACACACACACACACACACACACACACACACACACACACACACACACACACACACACACACACCCCTTTCATGAAAAGTCACACCAGCAAGTTATTATTGGTTTTAAGGCTGCCCTCACTCCCCTCCAAGTCCTCTCACAACCTGCCGGGCTCACACACACACCCTCAACGTCAGTTATGATTTTACATACTGTACATATTATCAGCCAAATGAGTGCTCTCAGTTCCTGGTGGGGATACTGGCGGTTACAGGATGTCTTTTGTTTTTTTCAATAAAGAGGGCGTGTGCTGTTTTCAGAGTGATGTAAAACTCAATGAATCAGCAGGTGTTGTTTTGGATAGGAAATAATACTTTCTAAGAAAGAAACACAGGAAAAATTCATTTGTGTACCGTTAAATAATGACTTAACAGGGACTTTATTTATGAGTGTCTTGTGTTTGTTATGGGCATTAAAAACACAGTTTTTCAGCCGGAAGCTTACTTTAAAATCCCTCAGTGTAAACATGTGCAAAGAACAGCTGGATTTTCCTAAGATATCCATACGGTAAAAAAAACAGCCTATAAGAGAATCGCAGCATGCTGTTGGATATGAGGTCATGAAACTAATGCTCCTTTAATGACCACAACTCTCGCACTCGGGAGTGTTTTTAAAGCACCCCGGTTCTTGGGCTGTGCCTTATTGCAGTGGTGATGGGGCGCTATAGGGACAAACTGCTCCTCATTGGCCATTTATTGGAGCCTGTAAGCGCGCCGCTGTTGCATATCGCGCCGCTGCAGCTCTGTGTTAATGTGCATTACATCACCGCCACAGAGTGGTCCCGCTCCGTATGTGTGAGTGAGTGCGTACCTCTCGTATATGCCTCCTCATTCATAAAACGGAGGGGCTGTGCGGTGGCTGGTGGGATTGGCTGAGCGAGTGCTACGCAACATTACACGCCGCGATGCTATAGCCAATTGAAAAGTTTCTCTCGTTCGCTCTCTCGCTCTCTCTCCCCCACCCCTGCCTTACACACACATTACGACTCCCTGGCTCACATACATTTTGTGCATTCGTAAATGTGCCAGGAACTTGTAACTCATAGCACGTATGCAGTTTAGTCATTTAGAAGTCATCAGGCTGCCGACGACGCGCTGAGATCACACGCGCGTGTATGTGAAACTGTGTGAGACCCTTAACACTTTGTTCTTTCTGCGGGAGAAGAGGGGGAAGGCTCTGGAGTAGAATGGATTCCTTACCAGAGGGACATGGACACTGAGGAGAAAGAACAAGGGGGAGATGATGGGACCGTGTCAGAAGAGATGGGGGGGTGGGGGGAGGAGGGGGGGGGGGGTGACACACGATGAAACACAAAACCAGCCAAAGGCAGTGTAGGGCGAGAGAGAGGCACCGAGGGATGCTTTCCATCCAGAGCCTGTGAGAGATGGAGAGAGAGAGAGACGGATGGAGATGGAGAGAGAGGGGGAGACGTAGGGAGTGAGTGAGAGAGAGAGAGAGTAGGGAGGAGCGATAGATCCTGTCAACAGAGAGAGATGGCAGAAGCAGAATTGTTCTAAATACCAGGGCTTCCAGAGAGAGGCTGGTCTGGTTGATGGATACGGGTATAAAACGGAGGTGGATGAGCGTTGTGGATGGTTTGCGGGCTGAATCGACAACAATATTGTTGATGAAAGAAATCCTGTTTTTGCCTAATCACTCGTGACTAGACTAATTGAATCCCCATACACATTATGAAAAACAATGATCAAAACCATAGAATTTCCTCATTTTTAAACAACAACGTGGATATTTTTGGTCTCCATGGCTCAAAACGGTGAGTAGTCCTCCCCAGGGGATGGGAGGTTTGATCCATGTCCTTTAGGAGGTGCTTTAGTACAGACCCAACCCTCGCTCTCACTTATATGTGTCTTTGTCTGGCTTGGAGGTTCTCTGAAGACCTCTTTCATCACTTATGGGCTTTCATCTCAGGCATTATAAACGATGCATGCATCACTTTCGTTGTTACATATTCATGTATGACATGCTGGGGCATATTCATGTAATAACAATATTGGGCCCTTTGTTGGATTAAGTAAGGTCATAAAGGTACGATAAGAGCCCAGGCTATCGATACGCCGGGACCTAAATGTAACGGGCTAAGTACATACGAGGCATAACGGGAGTGTAGGAGCTAAAGAGACGCACAAGCGGAGAGTCTTTGACTAGGGATGACGGCTTTCGCAGGGCGCGACGAGAATGCACGCGCGTGCGAGGGTGGAATAAAGTTTAAGAGCCATAATGGTCAGGCTGTTTGCTGCGGCTGTGCTGTAAAACGTACACATATACGGAAGACTTTAAGGCTTTCAATACATTTAAGGGGCAACAAATAGACGTATAAGCCTGGTACAGTGGAGTAGAACCATTGGGGGAGAGAGAGAGCGAGAGAGAGAGACAGAATGCGAGAGAGAGAGACTCTGAGCGTGGGTGTGTAATCCTACAAGGTGACCTCTGCGTAAGCAGCACCAAGTTTCCATTTAGCCCAGGCCCCGGGATTACGGTGTCTTGGGATTCCACACCAAGGGCACTGTATTCCTGTCTGGGGATTCCCGGCAATGTTGGAGCGAAAAATACATGTAGGAAATCTATAGGCATCCGTACCGGCAGGAAACTGTCCCTGTTCGGATTGACGTGTTTTTTTTCTTACCAAGCAACCGTTGTAGGTATTAGTCCATAGGTAAGAGACATGGTTTATACCTTTTTATTCGATTTTTTTTTTTGTTGCCAAAAGTAGAGGTAGATGTCTCCATCTGCCAATTAGATGAACCGAAGCACAGCGGGCGGAGGCCATTCTCGGGGAAAAAAAAGCAAGCAAGCAACTTTTACCGTATCATCTCCCGAGAGATTAGGAGATGTCTCCCTCTTATCTCAAACGGAGAGCGAGGAGGTAGTATGGAAAGGATGAATGGGGGGATTGTACAATTGTGTTCCCGTTTTCTTTCATATATCCCCCAGCTCCCCCCCCCCCATCCCCGACCCCCACACCCCCACTCGGCTGTATGGAAGTCGGAAAGGGAAGGATTTCTCTTCCCCTGTTCCCTCCGAGCTCCCCCCCCCCCTCAGGGGGTGAAGCTTTTCCCCTCCTATTCCCTGCTGAAGTCAGCCAGCCGGCTCGCCTCCGTTATCCCATGGAATACCACCTGCAATCCATAGGGATTGGGAATACCCTGAAGGGATGTTATGGGAATATCATGGATAGGGCTGTGGGTAATGGGATAAGGCAGGAGTCTAGGGACAGCGGGGCCAGCTTGGAGGGGTGGGGGGAGGGAGGGGGAGGGAGGGAGGAGAGGAGAGGGAGAGAGAGAGAGAGAGAGAGGTAATGGATGGATGAAGGGTAGTAAGGGTTAAGACGATGGTGGGCGGGTCCTTGTGGGTGGGGGTACGGTATGTGGAGACAGACCGGGGAGGGGGGGTTTGGGGGAGACCGGGGGTTCGCTCTCATGTACCGTGATGAGCCTTGAATCAAAGGAGAGACATCTGCGCTGTGCTGGCAGCTATGGCCACAGTGGAATCCTTGAGGTTAGCAGACGGGGGAGCTGGAAGTCTCCTCCGGCAGGGACTCTTGTGATCAGCGGTGATCCAGACGTGGTGCGTTTAGTGGGGTCTGACACGCGGGGTCAGGTCAGAGAAGGGCCATGCATAATTGTCTTGTCTTGTCATCGCTTGAACCACACCATAGAGCCGCCGTCACAGTTTGATAATCCAGAACAGCCGATGAGAACGTGTGGAAGAGTGATCCAGGTCCTTCATGGGATTGGAGTCGATCTGAAGCTCGAGGAAGCGGGGTTGGTTTTTAGAAGCGTAAGATGAATGTTTGTTCCTTCCAGATATTGTCACTTGTCGAGCCGGCGCCTGTGGTGCCGTTTTGATGTCCCTGTTCACTATATTCCAAATAACTGCTCCTTCTGCCACTAAGATTAATGGGCTTCAAGGTCTGGTTTGTGTTGGTCTCCAAATCCCTACACACTGGTGCTTGTTGGTGTTTAATGGACCACAATTGCGAACTGTTTTCCTCAAATGTAGCCAAAAAAGTCAATATGTTTGTCAAACGCCAAGATAAATGAAATTAATGAACTTTCCCTACCGATACACTTCCAATAATGGCCTTGCAGGAGTCCTTTGGCAACTCACCAATGCACCATCTATCGCTGAATAATTTGTTTGTTTCTTGTTTTTCCTAAAGCGCACAAGCCCTTTTTTGTGTGATTACTTTAGGTTTCTTCTCCTCTCCCTTCACCAACCACCCTCCCCTCCTACCTTTTCATCTTGACTCGACAACCTAAACCCCCCTCCCAAAAAACAACAACAACATAATTAACCTTGTAGAGACGCTGGCCATGAAAGCGGAGCCGGAATGTAAATAATTAATACCATCTACTAAGGGTGTGTGTGTGTGTGTGTGTGTGTGAAAGACAAAGGCTGAGGAGATAGGAAATGAACTGAAAGACTTTAAACTTTTTTTTTTTTATGACTCTTGTAAGTGCGTTTATTACATTTGTCTAATCGTCTCCATTGCCTCTGTCAAGTGTCCATTCATCTTCCTCATTATTATAATCGCCGCCTCATGACCACGGCTGAGCATGGCGTCGGATGTGGAAGATCTCAAAGGATTCATTGGAGGAAGTTGTGTGTCTAGCATACTTTCTCCTGAAGACCTTTGCACCTGACAGTGGGCTTCTCCTCCGTAATTAAACAGCCATAAACAATGACTACTCTTCCAGAAGCTCATGCTTGCAGACACATATGCTCTAGTTAGTACCTAGTTCCCATGTTTACGTCCACGGTAAACTCCAAAGTCTTCCCGATCTTCGTGCTAGCGCTTCATGTCGTGCATGAGCGATTGGGATTAGCGACTCGCGCCAGAGCTTCCAGTGTGACCTTGTGTACTGGAAAAGGCCTCGCTCAGGATGGGACACACTCGAATACGTCGCTGTGAAGATGGGGTCAATCACCCTGAAACAAAACAGGAACAAATTTGCAATGGTTAATGAGAAAGCGGGGCGGGTACCATGACAGCAGACCTGGTCTCCGGTAGACTGTTACTCACCTGTCGGCCACAGACCGGGCTGGGTGACCCACCGGGGCCAGATGGACTCCATCGCTCTTCATGCTTGATGTGACGGAGCATGGTTTGGTGATCAGGAATCGTCATTGTTTATGCTCTCTGCCTCCCGTCCTTTACAGGTACTGATACCCATAAGGTCATCCTCATGTTGGATGACTAAATCGTTGTGTTGTGTGTAGCCTGCTATTGTCGTAGTACCCATAAATAGTAATATACATTATAGACAAATGATAAAAAAGCTAATTGAATCCGGACCTGATTATCCAACATTGCGCCCATAAAGTAAAAGAAAACCTATAAACCCCTAGTTTGAATTATCATGGTCATCTCAAATTGGGGTGTGTGTCTGTGTGTGTGTAAGGTTGTGCAGAAGAGATGCAGAGAAAGTGCCTAATCAATACTTCTCGATTGGTCTAGCCACCGGGTCCTCCTCTCTCCGTCCATACTTGTTAAGAGGCTTAGTTTAAGGGGAAGGCACCCGTGTATAATACTAATGGATCTGTGTGTGTGTGTGTGTGTGTGTGTGTGTGTGTGTGTGTGTGTGTGTGTGTGTGTGTGTGTGTGTGTGTGTGTGTGTGTGTGTGTGTGTGTGTGTGTGTGTGTGTGTGTGTGTGTGCATGAGGTTGGTATGCATTTACGCATGCATGTCTGCACGCCCGCTGTTTTTAAAGTTTTGTCGATATTGGGTAACTTTGGACTGTGTGTGTCTATGCATGTCTGTGTGCGTGCACACGTTCTGTCCCTCTTTGTAGCAAGTTAATTCTGCAAGTGCACCCTTTCCCCCTGTGTGTGTGTCCTTTCTCCATCATTATCGCACAGGACTTGACTATTTGCTGCTTTTCCGTGGCTAGACGCCGAAACGACTGGAAGACGGGGGCTGATTTGTGGCGGGGCACAGAGCATAATTTCATGTCATCATTTAACAAAGCGCACCTGATTGCCCCACTGAAAAGACAGCCCGCTGTGAGTTATATAATAATAGCGGAGCGAGGTCTCAACCAAATACAAATTGACAGCATTTTAGCACGGCCTGTCAAAGAGTTTATTGCAGATGTGTTTTATTTATTTATGTTGATTCACAGTTCACTGGACAATCTGGCATTTCTTATGCAGTAGGCAAGGGATTGTTTATCCTTGTTTCTTTGGGGCATGAATTGTGTCGGTTTGGGTGTGGGGGTCTGTGTGTGCTTATGCTTATCATTCAGTCATTTAATGCTAATTGTTTTACCCAATTTTAACCTTATATTTTATGTTGCGTCATATTAATACTTTTTCCCTGCCTGTGAGGAAGTCTGTCTGCAGCACACTTCTCAAAGTCCTTTGTCATTGTATAATAAGCCATCCACATTAGAATACTATTATATTACCATCAATACAGCCTTTGATTGCGATAACCTTCTCAGACTACACACACACACACACACACACACACACACACACACACACACACACACACACACACACACACACACACACACACACACACACACACACACACACACACACACACACACACACACAGAGTGTATGAAGTGTATTTATAATCTCTAGCTTTCCACATGGTGGGCAGATGTTTTTTCTAATCTTCCCAACAGACGGTGCCGTTTGATATCTGATCTGATGATTACTCAATTCCTGTGTGTGTGCGTGCGTGCATTCCGTTGGGTTTATTTTCTGAAGCATCACTGTTTTTTAAGGTGCCACCAACCAAACCACCCTCAAAAGGCCACTGCTGAGTCGTGTGCATGCGAGTCGTGTGTATGTCAGTCCTGTGCGTGCGAGTCCTGTGCACGCGAGGCCTGTCCGTGTGAGTCTTGTGTATGTGAGTCCTCTCTAATTGAGGCCTGTGAAGTCGGTAGATGATCAGTAGGGGGCTGTACCTGATCAGTAGCGGTCTGAGGCTGACAGAGGTCTGTAAAGTATGGACCACCGTTGCTAAAACTCATGTGTACTTGTACACCACAGTACTGGGCCGCTCAGCACTTCTCCATACATATTTTGTTTGGAGAAGATGGGAAGTTGGGACCGAGTTTTATTGTGAACTAACTAAAAGAATAAGCAGGGCTCTTGGCATTTAATGAAAGGTCATGTTGTGTCCTGTAGCGGCACCGGCCTGTCAGAATGCACAACGACTGTGGTAGGGAGTCATTTGGACGCTAGTTAGTTTTTGGTCCCTCTGTATATCCCCATGCTTTTTTTTAAAATGATTATGCGTCCGAGTGTCGTAGGTTCTTTATGGGGCCCCCCCTGATAGCCACCTATAGCCGGGCAGAATGAACCGATGGAGTGGACTGGAGCTCACCAGTTCACTTATAGGAACGTCCTGTGATCAGTGTCTCAGGACCAGTTTATACTGGCAGACGACTAGCCACTTGACGCGTGTGTGTGTGCGTGCGTGCGTGCGTGCGTGCGTGCGTGCGCGCGTGTGCCTGTGTGTCCTTAACCATCTCATTTCCTCCTGCCTTTTTTCCCCTTTTCTGTTTTGCCCTCTGATAAACAATTCTCGCGAACAAAGCACAGCCTGTGAACAAAGATATCAATTATTTACAGGGAAAAACACTTTAAATGCTCAGTTTTATAATGATTTATTAATTGAAGTGGGTGGGATGCGCCTTCACTGGGATTTGGCTTTGCCCTCACCCCTCCGAGCGGATATGCGCTCATGCATAGACACAGAGCAATACATACGCAAACCTGTGTATGCACACACTTACACGCACACTTACACACGCGCACATGAACACACGCAACACACACAGCACACACACACACACACACACACACACACACACACACACACACACACACACACACACACACACACACACACACACACACACACACACACACACACACACACACACACACACACACACACACACACACACACACACACATGCACTCATGATGCAATGCCGAACATCACATCTTAGTGAATTTTGGTAAAGGGAAAGAAACAACAATGGAGAGAGGAAGCCCTTCAAATAGTCAATTTGTATGATTGGACGATTTTAATTAAAACTCTGCATTTCCAATGCAATAAGCTACTGATTCTTTGAAAATAACACATTTGTATTAATTTCAGGGTCGCGGGTGACAGTACTCCTAGCATTCTTGCATATATTTTGGACACGAATGAGGGATATCGGTACTTACAATCATAAAATCAGGAGTGCGATATTAAAGTTAAAACGCCATAAATGTGAAAATATTTTCAGCATCCATAAAACCCACCCATGAAGGCTCTGAGCGTTACCTGCTCCCTCAGCCCCCCGTCCTAAACATCACTGTTAGTCTCTCCCATTCCCAACCAGGAGAGATTATCCGGCATGTGGGTTTTTATTAAAAAAGGTTGTGTTTACATTTATAATCATCAGAAACCCACAATAGATACAATACACAGAGGCAAACACCTATACATGCTCCAAAGCTGAGTGTCACAGGTGTGTGTGTGTGTGTGTGTGTGTGTGTGTGTGTGTGTGTGTGTGTGTGTGTGTGTGTGTGTGTGTGTGTGTGTGTGTGTGTGTGTGTGTGTGTGTGTGTGTGTGTGCGCGCGCGCGTTTTGTGTGGGTATGCATAGCATTAGCTGAAGCAGTCTTTGATCAGGGCAGCCGCTTTAATCACTTGTCATCGTCCACATTCCTCCACGAGTCTTAACGCTAAGCACATACCGCCGCCACGCAGGCCTGTGACCACGCGTATGCTTCAGTGTGTACCTCACCGCGCGCACGCGGCGCGTGTGTGTGTCAGTGTGTCACACAGGCTAGAGATTGCGATGAGGAGCTTTGCGTGTGTTGCCAGTGCAGGTAAAAAGATCAGGTGGTGTTGTACTTGAAACCACGCGAACCTGACATGAGCTGGAGCACTTTCAGTTTCCCGCATTACTCTGATTGTTTCTAATGTGGTGACATGGCAGCTGTAGACACAGGTGTGTGTGTGTGTGTGTGTGTGTCGTCCTCCTCCTCCTCCGAGTGAAGTGTGTAATCTGGGGAGACATTGCCAACTTAGCAAGGTGGTCCAGTAAGCTTGTGTGTAAAGTACAGGATAGAAGGGCCACATCCGTGTGTATGTGTGCGGGCACACGTCTTGATTGGTTAGAATTGAATGTGTTGAAGGCTTCTAAAAATGTCTCACTCGAAGAATGAATGATACTTTTATTTAGTATGTTTTCGGCTTTACCTTTCCCTCCTTTCCCACCTGTACTCCTCCATTCATCCACGACATCCGGCGACAGTAACTTGTGTTTACCTATCAAACGATCCCCCCCCCCCCACCCTTCCCCCCTCTCTCTCCCCTGTCACTCCCCCCCCCCCCCCCCTTGGCATCTCTCAATTCCACAATTCCACTTGTCTTCACCTACGGCTCTCCGTTCCCGTTCTGCCTTCTGTCTCGCACCCGCGTCCCTCCCTCGCCCCGTCTCCATCTCATTACCGCTGCCTTCGTTTCCTTTGACGATCTACCTATCTTATTTAGCACTCCTGCTTTCACTCTGAGCCTCCCCCCCCCCCCACACGCCCACCTCCACCCACCACCACCACCACCCCAGCACGCCACCACAGACCCCCCCCCCCCCCCTCCTCGCACGGTATCTGTCCACGCGCAGTCGGAAGCCGAACGCGCAGTGAATCAAAGGCGAGGATTAGGCACGCATCCAAAAATATGAATAAATAAATCAAAATTCGGCGTGAGGAGGGAAGAAGAAAAAAATAAAAAGCACGTAAATAAATAAAGAAGCCCTGAGTTGGATTCAAACCCTCAACATCAAAAGTACGCAGCGAATCCGGGCGCCCCAACCCCCTCCTCCCCTCTCCAACCCCCTGCCCCCCCCTCCCCGTGGAACCCACCTACGCTCCAGCCTATCGGAGGGAAGGAAGGTCCTCTGTGTCTGGGCTGTTTGCATGTCATTTGCATACAGGTCCCGACTGGCTGCTTTTTGGAATGCCAAGAGGCTAAATTCAGTATTTATTACTAGGGCCCATAACTACATTTTCCACTCTATTCGGCATTTGCATCTCATTTGCATTTGCTGGGGGAATACGGGGCGCGGTGACCTAAATTGTTTCAATTCCGCCCAGAATCGAGATAGCGGCGCAGGGTCTAATTATTACCATTAATCGAATTAAGGACGCCTTAAATGTGGAGCGTAAATGTATACGGCGGGGGTTATTAGCTACCCCAGGATGCGAAGGCTGGGGCCCCCGCTCCTAATGGAAGCCCCGACTGTGCGCTGGAGATGGGCATGAAAACAGTGTGGTGTGCGTGTTGTGATCTTGGATCATTTGCAGATCTTCCCGTTGTGCTGTTGCCCCTTTTCCTTTTGTCACGTGCACACCGCACACAGAAATAAAGACGGCTTGGTTTTGAGGATGTTCTATTTAAAGCGAGAGTACCTTGTTGTAGGCATGTTCCGCACAGGGAGGTTTTAAGATCTACTTTCAATAGATGATCGTGTCCCAAAAGATATCCGGGGGGGGGGGGGGGGGGAGAGACTCACGTTTGTCTGATCCGTGTTGAACGGGAACGTCGAAGGAATGCCCTGCATGCTGCAACCATTCGGTTCTGAATGGTTTAAAGTAAAAGAAAAAAACAAAGCCTTAGCAGCGCTAACTTCTTAAACATCACTTGAGGGTGGTTTTTGTCGCGCATCAGAGGACTTTTGGGATAAAAGGTCCTATTCCATCACTCGAGTGACTTCTTGGTCCGACGGCCTTTCTACTTCACTTCAATTAAAAGTTTATTACGGTGACAAAAGTCAACACAGTTGGAGAAACTGATGACTAATTAATTGCAACGGGCTGGCTTCAGTTACGACATGCTAGTGATTTATAAAATATACTATTGCACAGTAACCCAGCAGAGCTTGGCTAGCATTCATAATTCAAACCACTGTCTCCGCCTAAATATTTCAATTTTTCTCACATTTCAAGCCCACACAGCTATTGTTGGACTTCAATTAAATTCATTCAGAGAGAGAAAGCCACTAGCTCGCTCTCTGCCCAAACCCCCCCCCCCCCCCCCCCACACTGTCCTATCACCACCTAGTAATTTACATCTTTCAGTATTTGTAGAGGAGGCTGAGGGAACATACAGACCTTTCCAGGTCGCTTCTTCTGCCTGCCTGCAACCGTTGCCGTTTTTAATTTGTTGTTATCCATCAACAGAAGCTGTCAGTGAGCCTATGAATCTCATAGAACATTGTTCTTTCATTTCATCTCCCTGTCCAGCTGTTTGTCTCTATCTCGGTCTGTATGGGGACGACAAAAGGAATAAAAATACACACTTTGTGCACACAGACATACGCATACATGACGTTTTGGTATCCTACCAAGCTTCCTCAAACAGATTCTGCTATGCACACAGAACAAACAGGTTTAACTGCCGAAACCACAGACAGACACACACAGGCACAGACATGCACACATCGACATGGATGCACTCGCATAGACACGCACACACAGACATGCACAGACATGCACAGACACGCACAGACTTGCACACACAGACATGCACAGACCTGGATACAACGGCGCAGACACGCCATGCCAAGACGCGCACACACCCACACGCACACACATGCACATGCACATCCGTACGTTACACTCTTGTTGACCTGCTCATGCTCCTGTATCCAACAGTCACACATAAACACAAACGGAGAGATACAGACATACAAACATGCTCACAAACACACCTTATTGAATATAAACTGCCATCTCCTCGGGCAAACAGCAAACTTAATCACATTTGTAATGTCTTAGAAAATGTGTCAATATTTGCCGGGTCTGTTATTGTTGTGAAATTGGAAACTGATTGCCGTTACTACAGTGCACATGATTTTGACAGTTGACTTGAAGGCAAACACACACACACACACGCACCGCATGCACACGCCACCATGAGAGAGATAGAGAAGTCTGTTTTGTGTAATGAGGCAATATTCATGAGTCGAACACACTGTCATTTCTTACAATGTTGAACCAGTAAAAAAACCATGACATGGCCACTGTTGTGGACAAAAATGCACATAAATTATGCCTAGCAAACTGCTTTTAATATTAGTTCCAAACAATAAAGTCTATATATTTATGTTAAATGCGTTTGTTTGCCTTATTTTGGACAGCGCTTTGTGTTTGGACAGTGTGCGAGCCGCCCAGCCAAAGCTAGTTCCTAGAATAATTTGTCTCTTACTGGATAAATCATTCCTAATTCCTGAGTAATTCCCTTGTTGTTCAAACATGAATGTAGAAAAATTGACTTTTAACTTTCACCAGCCCCCATTTCTTGTCCTCATTTACTCTTTCATGTGTCTTTCAAAATTAGTTATTTGGTTGATGAAATAAACTTAATTCAAAGCCAATTGTAATATCGGAATGATCTGGCAAAATAGTTTGAAGAGGCCTTTTCCCAACCTCCATTCACAGGCCATGTATTAGTATAGTGTTGGCATGAGAGAGCATAACAATAAGTTAATTGATTTGGCAAATCATTAGTTTAACCACTGAGATAACTAGATGAGAGGTTAGATTACAAATGAGAGCGACAACATCACTGGACTGTGTGCTGGGAAATCCATTTGAAATGAATAATTAGGCCTTTCAGCGGCTCCTGCAAGCTGCACAATGTGTTTATTTATGAATGTATTTAATTCAGCAATGAACAAACCCTGTCCTCACTTAATGGATCATGAAATGGACCTCCTGTCCACACATCGGCTCAGTGGTGTCTACACACCGGCCTGCTCGGTCAGTCCCCCACGACGGTCCTGTTTTTCAGCCAGGCAGACTTTGGGAATGTCGCTCCCGCTGGTTGTTGCATCGGGTGGCCAGACATGCCCGTTCCCGTATTAAAACGCCATGTATTCGGTTACTTGGTATCACTTTTACAGCACCCCTTCTAACCCTTCTCCTTTTCCCAACGGCGATACTAGTAACACTTCAAAGTTTGCATCAAAGCGGTCCCCCTCCCCACGACTCACTGTGGATACGCCGCGGACGGCGTGACACTAAACACAGCGGTCACGCTCTACGGCAGCTGCACGCTGGAGCAAATTGAAAATGCCTTCCAGGGGCGATGGGAAGCGGTGCTTCTGCAGCGAAGGCCTGAATCCTCTCCTGTAGCACCGCAGCATACTCACTCCCGCTAGGAAGTACACACACCAGGGTGTGGGGCAACGCAGTGGCTAACATGAGGATGGAAATACTCTTGATTATCATCATCAGTGGATTGTTATTAGATCTATCTAGGTCGCAGAATGATGTCATTTTTCCTTTGATTGTATAATCAACAACAACTCAAATATAGACCGGAGTTCATGGATTCAATAAAAGCAAAGCTGACTTTAGCTCCACTTAAGGCCACAGTTTTGAACATGGTGTTGGTATTTTGCGTGCGATCGGCCACAAGCAGATAACTATACTAGGGAACCTGGTATGCACATGGTATTTGGCATCGTGGCATGTTTTCTTTTCATGCAGTATATATCTTTCTTACTTTGTGTGTGGGTCACTTCTTGTGAGTAGGCTGTTGCCATCTCATCTCGTCTCACACCAGTAACCAGACTGAACTGCTGAGTGACAGACTTTATCGCTCGCCTCTGACTGTTTCTATGGGCTTCTTGAGATGGACCCTTGTCTACTCTATCATTTGGAATTCAAAATGTGGGCCTTTCTCTCCCGACCACCACGGCGGGCACACCGCCGGGCACACGCACACCGCCGGTTTCAATCCCCATTTGTGTTTTGGTCGACATCCCTGCCCCACTGCGACCAGCGAGCTGACATCTGTCTGGGCCCAGGCCAACATCGTCACCCTTGTTATCAGACTTCCACCTTCTCTCTGACTCGTAGAAACCCCGCTCTCCAGTTAGTTTGTTTTTGCTCTGAATCTCCCCCACATCTTATTCCAGCTCATTCCCTTTCCTCCCTTCAATGTAATGGACTCAAAGGCTTGTTTAGTACCGATGGCTAAACCTCAAGTGAGTGGCCGTTTTTAAGATGTTGTGAAGCTGTTGTGTTGTGAACGCTCTGGTGGGCGCCATGCTGTGCCTAACACGGCATGCACTGCCACAGTTATACACGCGTGCAAACACACACACACACACGCAGACACAAACACATGTGCGCATACACGCGCGCAAACAAGGGCACTAGGGGACTAGGGCAAGAGCCTGTCAAGATCCTTAGTGGTGTTGTTTCGACGTATGCGCGTGTTTGTGTGTGCGTGTACGTGTGTGTACACGTGTGTGTGTGTGTGTCCGTTTGTGTTTCCTTGGTTGGGCCCAGTTTCCCCCAGTCCCACCCATGTTTGGTCTTCTCTCAACAGTAACCATTTGCGTTTCCTGTTTTAGACAGGAAATGCAAAAGGCAATCCAGGAAATCCAAATCTGCAAACTACATCCCCAGTGGCTTAACTCAAAATGGAACCATGAGCACTTAGCACCAGCCATCACCTGAAAGAAAGCTGGCCAAAGCAACCTTCAGTGGGTGTTACTGTCTCCTAACGCAGCATCATGTATTACAACTTTTAGGCTACATGAATAAGTACATAAATGCAAGTACCAAACATACATTCAAACATGGCTTAGATTTGCGCTTAACATGGAGTTAACAGTATGATTGGGGACTAAACATTATGATGGGTTCTGCTTGCTAAAGCCACAGGGGGCATCTGTCCTGTTTTACTGTATTTTGGGAAACCCATGAAAATAGATGCCTCTAAAGTTTAGTGTTTAGTTGACAATTCCATGTAAGCAATACATTTTGCATGAGACGGCCACAATAAGAAAACAAAGATTTAGGCGGTCCCATATCTTTAAAATAAGTAAAAATGTGTAATAGTCATTTACTTTTTTACTTCTTTTTATCCCTTTGAAATGACACATAAACAGCTTTATCTTGGTGGCAAACTATTATTATTATTATTCCTAATATGTGTGTGTGATGGCTGTGTCTGTTTATGTATGTGCTTGGGACAACTGAATAATCTCTGTACCTGACTGACGGATAAACAGACCACTGATCCCCTGTGTGGACCCCGTGTGCATATAAACACCCCCACACCCTCTCTGCGTGGGTGTTTGTGTTGGTAGAGTGTCACTCTAAGTCAAGCATACTTATTTCTTTTTCTCCTTACACTTTGCCATGTCTAGCGAGCACAAAAAGACACATAGGCTGGCATGGTAAACAAGCACCAGCACGCCCACACCTCCCCGAGGAGACTGAACCTCTTAGACAGCATCACTGCCGGGAACGGTCCTGTTGTCTCGCTCTCTGTCTGGCTCTGTGTGTGTGTTGTGTGTGTGTGTGTTGTGTGTGTGTGTGTGTGTGTGTGTTGTGTCTGACTGTGTCTCGATGTGTGTGGGTGTGTCGGTCTGTCTGCAGATTGTTTTCCTAAAAAAGTCATCAAGGCTTCTCTTCACAGAGGTTAATTTGGATGTTTCCCAATTAACTGGAGTACTCTACGTTAATATCTAACGGAAAACCTTCAAAGATGGCCAACAAACCGGCATGGCCTTTTTAAGGACATTTCTGACAAACATTTGATTGGGACTTTTGTACCGGGACACATTGTGCATATGACGCATATGTGCATTTGTGCATGCGTGCATGCTTATGTCGATGGGTGACCCAACAGCTGAGCCTCTCTCTTTAGTTATCCTCATTAAGGCCGCAGCCTGGGTGATGCTGGAGAACACACAGAAATGTTCTCGGGGGGGGGCGGGGGGCATTTAACACGTCTTACATAACCCACCCCCCCTTCCCCTCATCCGACCCGGGCCAGAAGTCTGAGCGACCTGCCTCACCTCTGAGTGACCCCTTCACCCCCCCATCACACGCTCCCTCTGCAACGCACGATTAGCCCGCGTCGGAGGCGTGCCGTCCACCCTCCCCTCAGTGCGGGGGCCGTCCGGCCACCCAGGACGGAGGCCCCGAGTCAACCGGGGGCCAGATGGTGTCCCGCCCAGCCGGGTAACCAGCTAGCTAGCCATCCAGCCGCGCAGCCAGGCAGACGACACCCCCCTGCTCCCCCCTGCCCCCCCCCCCCGCTCAGACACTTTCCCTTAGCTCAGTCAAGTGTGTCCGCTCACCCCAGAGCCATCCTTCTAACCCCCCTGTACCGTCAAGCCCATCCCCCCCCCCCCCCCCCCACACACACACTCCATCCCAAGGTCACTGTGTGTGTGTGTGTGTGTGTGTGTGTGTGTGTGTGTGTGTGTGTGTGTGTGTGTGTGTGTGTGTGTGTGTGTGTGTGTGTGTGTGTGTGTGTGTGTGTGTGTGTGTGTGTGTGTGTGTGAGTGAGACAGGGACGGTAGAAGGATAATGCATCTGTGATGGGGAGATTTAAGGGAAAGAGACAGGATGAGAGGAGTGTGTGTGTGTGGGGGGGGGGGGGAGGTTGGGTAGGGGGTGAAAGTAGGTCATGGTCTTGCTGGTTCACATAGTATTGTAGTCGCAACCATCAGGAGAATCATATTGACCCCCAGGGCGGACGTCTGCACGTACACACACACCTCACACACACACACGCACACGCGCGCACACACGTGCACGTACTGTACACGTGTCTCTGCTCCCACTTCATATATATCGCCTTACAGTATTCAGGGCGGAAGTTGTGTTCAGAAACACCAGTGATCCCTTTTGGTTCGCTATGGAAACCAGACTCGCACCTAAAACTAGGGCTGCACAATATATTGAATTTTCATCGCGATGACGATATTGGCGTCCCACGATGACCCGTAGTGTTGTCGCGATATTTTCGATATATTTTTTTTAAATAATGCATCCGCAAAAAAATTAAAACTAAAGAAACAAGCCCCGCCCGTGCAGTACACGCTCCACCTCCGCTGCAAAGCAAACCATGCGCCCCCAGTACACCTGTCTGCGACTGCGTGAGTCCATCCTGCACACAGTGTGCAAAGCCTGGAAAAAAAGTGGCTCCTACCACTAGGGGGTGGTAGAAATTCGAAAGATTTTTTTTTCAATGAATAATCGTGGTAAATAATCGTGATATCAATATTGATCAAAATAATCGTGATAATCATTTTGCCAATAATCGTGCAGCCCTAAACACACATTGGGGTGTCTTTGAACAAACATCCTACCTCAGCGAGATACAATTTAATGTCGGGGTGATTCAATCCTAACACCCCCAGTCTTCCCTTACAGGGGGAGTGTGACTGCACAATGTATATGACTCCCGTACACCCCATACGTTAGTGATGTAATCATGGCAAAGGCCAACTGTATCCTCAAGGTAAACAGATGCCGGGTCGGTTCTCGATTGAGACGTCTTGCGAAGCACTCGACTTGATAACCATGTAGGACATTCAGCATGAACGGTGATGTTTGCAGCGCTCTGTTGCAGGGCCGTAGCCGGTTGCCTTCGCCGTGGGGTTGGACATCCTGTTTGTACAGCTGTTAATGGGGAGTGTCTGCGGGAGTTCGGAAAGTTAAAGTAGGCCCTGTCAAGGCAGCGGCGGTATTAATGGAGACCAGGTTAGACACAATATCTATCATAAGGGGGCATTACGAGCGAGCGCCGGGGAGGGAGAAGAGCGAGGGACCGGGGATTAAAGGGCCCCGGGCTGATTGGTTTACGACGCCTGGGAGTGGGAGCAGGGCTCCCAGGATTCAGTCTTCACCTCCCGCACATAAATAAGGCAAGGAACTGAAGGAGAGGGCCGCCTGCCTACCAGGGCAGACTCCCCTCAGCCACCCTGGGATGGAAACACAGAGGCAATGGGAGGCAAATGGTTTGCTTTTTATATTTGAGGAGAGTAGAATGTGAAACACAAATCAGCCGCCGTACACTGTACCGCGCGTCTGAAATTGAACACGTACCAAGGCAACGTTTTGGATTCAATCTTTTAAGTGTCCAACGGATAGGTTTATTTTCGGTGTTTGACGCCCTTTTGAAACCACTTCTTAGCGCGCTCCTTAGATTCGTTTTTAACAAGTTAGCGTTGGTGTGTTATTGCAATGCATATCAAATTGAAAGCATAAACAATAATTTGAACTCTGTCTCTCTCACTCTCTCCGCCACTCTCGCTCTCTCTTGGTTGGGGGGGGGTGTAAATGTTGTGGAAAAGGGAGAGATGAGACCCACACCAGGGGAGTAAAAGAAGGGAATGCCGGCACAAAAGAGGAGATGTTTTCAACAGAAAGGAGATAAGGAACCGCCAGGGAGGGATAATGAGAGCTATGGATCGGGTGGTTAAATAGAACCAAAAGGAAAGGGCAAGAGATGAGAAGGAGCGGCTGGCATTTGTTGTGTTAAAGTATCAGGTACATGCATGCTCGTCCAATTACACCCGTCATCGCTTCTCTCTTCCACGCCTGTAGTTGGAACTCATTTCACCGCACCATACTTTCACTTCTTTCTTTTTTTTTTACCAGTAAAATACTGTAATTTACAACACCTCTGCAAAATAGTTTTTTGGGCACTTTGCTAGATTACCGTTGTAGATAAATCATTCTGCCCCCACCCCCCCCCCCCCTCCTTTGAAAATTGTATCTCGATTGTATCCTCAGTCAACACTGAAAAATCATATCCATAACATCTGGTAAAAGCAAGCATGAGTGGAACTAGCTCGGTACATTTTGGGCCGTTTTTGTTAAAATGGTTAAAAAATAGTGCCACCATCAGCCCTGCCCCTCCGTCCATCGACTCTGGAGGTACGAGTTAATCTCACAAGTTCATCCATTCATACCGGAATGGATGTTTTCCTCACAGTGCCCCAGGCGGTCGATGGAATATTGATGATATAATGGCCCTGTGGCGTTGTGTTGCCCAGTTAGGGCTATCTCTACCTCAACAGCCGCCGGCTGGCCCTTCCCTCTCCTCAGTGCAGCCTCCTTTAGAAAGATAACAACAGCTTGATCATCCGACTCTCAAGGCCAAACCTTGTGTTTTGACTCTAATGTAGGAACACAAGGATTAGTCAGTTGAACCTTTCTCTGTCCTCCTTTTGTCTTTGTTTTCCCACTAGGATGGAACAGTATTTTTTTGTGTCCAATGACAATATCGGATATTAGATAAGATAAGTCTGCATTTTGCAACTTCCTAACTGGCGCGTCGATTCCGAGTTGTCGTGTTTCAGGGCCAACGGCAATCCGCAAAATACAGCTAATCCAAACTGATAATGTATAAATGGGAAACATCTAAATCACATCATATAAAAGGTGCTGTAGTATGATTTCCGAGTTGCAAAGAGAGAGGGCAAAAAAAAGATACTAAATCGTCCCTGCCTCTCCCACAACTGTTTCCACATTCACTTCATTACTCCATGTTAATATCTACAACTGCCCTTTCCAGAGGCCAAAAATAGAACAATGTGTACGGTAAATTCTTTCATTAACATTAATTTGGGACTTTGGTACCTAGATTCATAAAGCCATTACACATTTAGCATGTGGATAGCTTACAAAACATATGCGGTCAACGTGTGCACGAGTGACCCCACAGCTAAGTTCTTTCTCTCTGTCTTCCACCCTCATTCTCTTTCTCCCTCATTCTCTTTCTCCCTTGTTCTCTCTCTCTCTCTCTCTCTCTCTCTCTCTCTCTCTCTCTCTCGTTCTCTCTCTCTCTCTCTCTCTCTCTCTCTCTCTCGTCTCTACTCTCTTCTCTCTCTCCCTCTTCTCTTCTCTCTCTCTCTCTCTCTCTCTCTCTCGCTCTCTCTCGTTTCCTCTCGTTCCCTCTCTCTTGTCTAAGTACACGGAACAATTATCCAGGCACATACGGTACTTAAGCAATTACAACAATGCACACACCACTGCAATTAATGTTTCCCATACAAAGTGTGACTTTATCAAACCCGAAACATCTGCTATACGTGTTATCCTACAATATACCTGTTTAAAATGGCACTATTGTTTGTTTGTGTGTGAGTGCAGGTAAACAAAGCCTTCTGTTCATTATTGTAGATTCAGTCCTAAAGCAGGAGCCATCCACAAAATAGCATTTATTTTATCCAAATGTTATTCTTCTAGTACTCTTATCCATCCGTCGTCTTTCATCGTCCTTTTGCTCGTTCTGAAACCCGGGCTCTACTTTTGTTCATGTCTGTTATCGGTCTTCCACCGTTCCATCCCTCTCTCATCACTCCCTTCCGTTTATTACCAACGTTTTGGTTGGCCTTCCCTCTCTCCCTGTCCTTCGTCTCGGTGTTCCCGTTCACAGACCCTCTTCATCACTCCACCACGTTCCTTCCTTCCATTGTCTCTTTTTCCTCCGCTATCATCCTTTTCCCCCCCCCTTCTTTCCCCCCCCCCCCCCCCCGAACTTTTCTTTGCCCCTGCTCCCCCCGTTGTTTGAATGATCCTTTTTGCTCCATTTTCATCTGGGTGGGAGAGGGAACAGCCAGGGCTCGTGTGTTCCCTCATCCTTCTCTCCCCCCCCCCCCTCTCCTCCCTCTTTTCCCCGGTGCCATCCATCACTCTATCTATCAGCCTTTCCTATTTGCTGCACCCACCTGCTCCCTGACCCGTGGCTCCCCATCTCTGTGAATGGGGAGGGGGGGGGGGGGGGGGTGTGATTGAAATGGTTTATATATGACCCCGGATCAAGTATGCATAAATAAATGTATATAAAGAATATGTAGGAGGAGTCAATGCGACCAACGGACACACCCCAAAAACACACGCTACGCTGCAGGGCTATGCTATGCGTGTCTTCAGAATCGGCCAATAGAATCAGGAGTTGCATCAAGCCTTCAAAAGACGAAATGCAAAAGATTTCTGTGTGTATAGGCTATAATGCACAACACTCTGACATGGATATGCCCAAACTGGCAGTTTTCCCACCTTTTGTGGACAATAGAGTTGAATGAAAACATTTGTCAACAAATTCCAGTCATGCTTTGAAACAATGAGGAACAAATGTCGGAATCAAGTCAACATGTTTGTGTACTAATAATACTAGATGCATAGCCAGGCCAACGGTCAGTCTACAGTACAGGGAATGTGAAGACTCTCAACAAGCCCTTGGTGTTCAGTCAAACAAAAATAAGGACCCAAATCTTTCATCAAGCACTTGATGACAAAACAGTATGCCTGCATGATTTATGTAGTTCGAACTTAAAACTAAATTCCCTATTGGGACTTATTTTTTCCTAATCCAATATCCACATCCAATCATATCCATGAAGCATGAGCTGAAAGCATAATTGGGGATCCTGTCATTGGCCAAATTTGCTTTGCTGTGTGATTGACAGTCTGGCATGCAGCATGATGGCTGCTTTCCCTCACTTTTAAACCCACCATCGATGAGTATATTTGCAGAAAGTCTGATTTCATGGCCATGTTTAGCTCATGGACTGGCTGAAAGCACATTTTGCTTTACTTTACATATTGGCCAAGTATGAATCAGAATCTATGTAATGTGAATTATTGCACTACACATCTGATGGCTAATTGTCCAGATGCGTTTTGTCTTTCTTCTGACACATGTACTTTTTTTTAGTGGGTTTGGATAAAAGCATCTGCTAAATGTCAATGTAACGGTGATTGATACACCAATGTATTCACAATTGTTGTTTCTCAGGCTGTAAAGCGAAGACTGAGCCTTTGCAGAAAAGATCAGATCTGGGTGAACTGGGGGTTTATCTATATCTTTTTATTTATATTTGTATTCGACAAATCATGTAGCTGGAGGCAGGGATGTGTAACCCCATAATTGATAAGCACACCCTCTACCTGCTGTAGTATACTGTAAAATGAGTAAAGAGTGTATGTAAAGGTTTCAAATCCTCACTGTGTAGACTGGCCACTGCAGAAATACTTGTTAAAGTCCCTTCCTGAAAACGTCCTTCACTCATACGAAGGATTTTGTTTGGTAGAAACAAAACCGGTAAAATGGCGTGGTTGGTGTCTGCCCCAGGCTCTGTGCCCTCTCCCCCCCAGTAGTTGTGCTATAACATAGGACTGCTGGATCACAGATTATGTCTGCTTTAACAAGGAGACACTGCCCTCACACAGACGTTAGCGATCAATACATTTATTTGTTCATTATCACTGCACGTTTCTCAGGGAAGCAACCTGCTTGGATTACTTTCCGAACCTCGGCCCCCTTCCCAGATCCAATTCAAATGCTTTATTGACACGACTGTCAACAATATTAGCACTGCAGGTGAAATACTATTTATGACAAGACAATGACAAATAACAAAAGTACATTTTGTTTATGCGTGTGTGTGTGTGTGTTTGTGTGTGGCTGAGTTTGAATCAGATGGTCCCTCTCTCTCGGTCTCTCTCTCGCTCTTCCTCTCTCTTGCTTTTCCTCTCTCTTGCTGTCCCTCTCTCTCCCTCCAACTCCCTGTTTTGCTCTCCCTCTCTCAACCTCTGTGTATCCAGTCCTAGAGTCAGGGTCCTGGAACTATTATTAGTATTATTGATCTGTGCTTCATAAAACCCTAATCTATAATAGTCCGTCAGTTCTATAATGGAGGGAATGGGCTGATTTATGACCATGCCCGATTTATAAGCGCGCGCGCGAACACACCCACACACACACACACCCACACACACACACACACACACACACACACACACACACACACACACACGCACACACACACACACACACACACACCAGAATGACTTTATTCTTTCCCTCCTAACTCAGATTCTGTGCTATCAGATTAACACAGTGGATCAAGTGTTCTTCGCTATTAACACGGCAGGCTTGATTTGCCGAGGCATGCAAATTATAATCAAACCCAATTCTCACCCATTGGCTGGACTGCATTGTCGTGGCAAATCGCCCTCTATGCAAAGCAAAGTTTGGAGGTGTCCACAACCTTTTAGGTTGGAAGGCTGGACTTTAAGTGCACTCACTTAAATCGCCTCCGCTTGGTTTCTTAGTTTCTTTCTTGGTTTATGATAGAATAGGTGGGCGGTAACAGGGATGAAATAAAGTTGTCCGTTCATGCAGGTTGTAAGATGTTTTTGGTACAAACATGAATTATAGGTCTGGTTTTGTGGTTAATTTTTGAGTCTATGCAGTAAAAGTAATGGATTGAATCGTTTCGTGGCTCCAGCTGAATCAAGCACTTTTTTTATACCCTGAGTAATTGCATGCCAACATAGGGAAAGGATGTAAATGGACAATGAAAAGGGGTAATTTTCCATCTGTAGTCCGACGGGCCCCCACCCATTTATCAAATATGTGTTGCTAGGTTTTTGGATCAGCTGTTCAACTCTCCTCCATCCTGGGAACAGCATCACATTAAGACCCACAGTGCCAGCACATTGATTTACCACACCACCTATTTCCTCATTAACTACTTTAATATTCCTGTTGAAATGTCAACCCCCCCTCTCGCTGTCTGTCTCTCTGTGTGTCTGTCCGTATCTCTCTCTGTCTGTTCCTCTCTCTGTCTCTCTCTCAGCCAGGCTCTGTCTCTTTCTCTTTCTCTCTCTCTGTCTCCCTTTCTCCGTCTTTGTCTCTGTCTCTGTCTCTGTCTCTGTCTCTCTGTCACAGGGAGGCACAGTAAAAACAACCCCAGGCCAGAGAGACAGAAAGACATCTCTTTCTCTCTCTCTCTGTCTCTCTCTGTCTCTCTGTCACAGGGAGGCACTGTTAAAACAACCCCTGGCTAACCCAGCTTGCCAGCCACAGTTCCAGCATGTATCAGCCTCTCTGAGCGGTTAGCCCCCCCCCCCCCCCATCGACTTATAGCGCTGTCATGAGCCCACAGCATTGCTGCTGCTGTGTGTAAGCACCTCCAAATCAGAGCCCCGCCGCACTGAAACTGCAACACCGAACCCCCGCTTTAGCAAAAACAAACGCACCCAAACGACACAACCTGCCTCAAAGCGGCTGCTATTGTCCAACCCCAAACTACGTGAAAATCAACAGAGCATTGCATGGAGTCAGCCCTGGATTTTCAAACCTATGACATTTGTAGACATGTAAATAAAGTTGATCTGCCCCGCCTATGTAATCCTTCATTCAACTGATGTTTGTTTTTTTCTTGCTGTATAACCTCCCAACAGAAAATTGACAAGATGTTTGATAGAATCTGTAGCCAACAACACTCTGAGCCCGATGGGTTTTGTACAGGTCGCAAGGTCAGAACGCTTTTAAAGTTGTAATCAGCAGATTAAAACGTCCCACCTATTTAGTAGTGAAAAGTTTCAGAGATCGGAGGACCTTAGGGTCATGAGTTAAACCCAGACTTCAATCGATTATGCTGTTACGGACCGGATCTTGGCTCGGTTTGATGGTCCGATTTTGGAGCAGGCGGAGAAACAGAGCTTTTCGACAATCTGCAAGGGAAGTTGTTTGGGTTTTCTGGAGTCAATTGTGCCAGTAAATGGTCTGGCTTTGCTCTTAAGAACTTTTCTGCTCCTTTAATTTCCTTTTTCCTTCAGCCCCAGCCTTCTAACTTATGTCCCGTTTCAACCTCTCAGAAGTCTCTCTCCCTTCCTCTTTCTCATGTTCTAATATTGACTCATTCCATTCTCTGTGAGGTCTGCAATCTCCCTGGGCTGTATAGTGCAGGATGTTACTCCTTTTGATTAATGTGTGTGTGTGTGTGTGTGAACAAATGCATTTCCTAAGTGTTTCTATGGCCATACTGCATTGTTTATCTGTTTACCCTGTTTCACTGTGTGTGTGTGTGTGTGTGTGTGTGTGTGTGTGTGTGTGTGTGTGTGTGTGTGTGTGTGTGTGTGTGTGTGTGTGTGTGTGTGTGTGTGTGTGTGTGTGTGTGTGTGTGTGTGTGTGTGTGTGTGGTGTGCTTGCGCGTTACAGTGATGAAGAGGTTGTTATTGTCGTTAGGAAAAGCCTCCCCCAGGACTGAGCGGAGAGTGCAACCACACAGCTGAGACCACTCCCAATGGCCGTGTGTGTGTGTGTGTGTGTGTGTGTGTGTGTCTCTGTGTTTATAATGCAAAAAAAAACTAGACTAATAAAGGTAGGCAAAACAGGCCGGCCTGTGGGTGTTTCCCCAAGGCCGATCAATAAAGTTATGTGACCTTCTCTTGCGGACCCTGTCACAATCAAAGCGAGTCGCCTGCGCGTGGCGCATACAAACAAACCCAGCAATCTGAAAACAGCCCCGTGATTTATCACCCTCAGAGCCACTATTATTCATGCTGGTCGGCTGAGTCCTCTTTAACTCAATCCAAGAGGGTTCAAATGGACCGATGCCTCCCCACTAGACCTAACCCACATTCTGCACGTTTCTTCTCTTCTTAAAGGTTGAATGGATGCTGGATGGTGCTGCACTAATGCATTGTGTTCTTGCATCATTCACACACTGCGTTGCATTGTTTTTTTGAAATATTTTGTTTCCCTTAAGGAGCACATAGCGGCGATAGCAAAACAAAGCTACATTTTTTTTGGGGGAAAAAAAGTACAATAAGATGAATGGGCTGTAACCATGTGCTTTAAATGGCAGTATATTGATGAAGTTTCGCAACATTAATCAATCTGATGACATGAATTAAAGAGTCGAGGTGGCCCTTAAGCTCTGAGGTCCTTAGTTTTGTGTTTGAAAGTACGTAAAGTATGCGTGTGTGTGTGTGGGCAGGTGATACACGTGTGTTTAAAGAGAATAAGAGAGAGAGTGACAATGTTGCCAAAATAAGGTGTGACTGGTCACACCTTTCACTACATGCTGTGACCCACACACACGCGTGCGTGTGCATGTGTGTGTGTGTCTGCGCGCGGCACACGGCCTGCTTATGAAGACCCACAATAAGAGTTTTGTGAATGCTTGACTGCTGCAATCTAGTGTTGCTGTGCGTGCACGTGTGTGTCTGTGTGGGTGTGTGGGTGTGTTCACATGCTTGACTGCGGAAGGGGAACAGAATGCTAAGTGAAATATCTGGTTCAACCTGGCGTAAAGGAGCTAGCTTTACACGACCACCGTGGCTTGTCCCCTGTGTGTGTGTGTGTGTGTGTGTGTGTGTGTGTGTGTGTGTGTGTGTGTGTGTGTGTGTGTGTGTGTGTGTGTGTGTGTGTGTGTGTGTGTGTGTGTGTGTGTGTGTGTGTCCTGGCCGTGCCGTGTGGTGCTCGCCATTGGTGCCTGGAGTGTAGCTGCCGAGCCTGGTGTCACAAGACAGAACATTGGCCCCTTTCCCCTGATGGATGCATTAAGCCGGCCAAGTCCAAATTATACACTTGGTCGGGTACCGTGCGATGTCCACACTGGTTTGAATGTGAATGACGAAAATTGAAGGGACATTCTTAAATGGGAATGTTACGACAATGTGAATGCGGATGAGAGGTTGGGATAATGTTTTAAACATTATATTGCGTCTAACAAAAAAGTTATTGCAATTAATGCAGCTTAATTTATCCATATTAGGTCTATTAGCAACGATTATGGAAGTGACATGAAAAACAAGATTTGTTTTTTTCCCCGGTGTGAGAACAATTGAGGGATATTTTAATAATTAGAGCGCAGAGTTGTTTCTCGTCTAAAACAGCTTGGTATATCTATAATCTTTCATGTTCTTAGTCATATTCGTAATTTACGGACGTTGAGATGCATATTAATACACTTTTTGACATTTTCTTGACAAGACACTTGTCAAGGTGTGTGGTGGGGGTACCACCCCCCCCCTCTGATACGCTGTGGTTCAGAGACCCTGTTGTCCCTGACTCAGTCTCCTCTCTCTCCTTCCTCCCTGTGTTCAGACGATCCTTCAGAAGCTGACCTGTGGCTCCTGAACAGCTGCACTGTAAAGAACCCTGCGGAGGACCACTTCAGGAATTCTATCAAGTAATGGAACACGCACGCGTGCACATGCACAGACTTTGACACATTTCAATTAGCACAGAGCTGCTATGACAGGTGCAGGATACATTCTGACGAGCAGACTACTTTTAAATTACAAAGTTGACTAACTTCGGGAAACAAGTTATACATTATCCATATTATAATAATTTACACACATGCATGGGCTTACACACCAACCGTGTGCTTGCACCCGCACATGCACATACATAAACGCGCACAAAAACAAGCACGCCTGTACAAAATATGCGCACATGCACGAGGAAAAACACATACGCAAACACGGCAACACACACACAAGCACACATGCTTGCGCACAAACAAGCACACGCAGACATACTCAACTAACACAAAAATGTACATTTTCGGGGGTTAACGCAGGCCATTTTTTCGCTACAATATACCATTCTAAATATATTAATGATCATCTATTAATAATAAACGCACGGCCTGCTTCCAACATCTCTGTGTTAAATTAGATCTGGTACGGGACTATCATGACTCCTACTCATGTGTCGCTGAATGTCTTATCTACCGGCTCACCAGACACATGTTTAGTTTAGTCTGGTGTGAAGCCCTGCAGACTCCGGGGTGGAGCGCAGCTCTTCAGGTTCAGGATGGGGATTCACACAGCCGCTCCTAAACCCCCCGTCACCGCACGCCTGCAATCTCAATCCACCCTCCTGCCTCTCACTTATTGTGTGTGTGTGTTTTAATGTAATTTCCCCCATGTCTGTTCCCACCTTCAATGCTCGAAAGGTTGCTTCCCACACCAGTGAGATCACACACACACACACACACAGACGGATGTGTGTGTGTGTGCACACGCAGAAACACACATGAGTGGCACACACAGATGAACACGCGGTTGCGCACACAGGGACACACACACATACACACACACACACACACACACACACACACACAGACGCAAACACACAGACGCAAACACACACACACACACACACACACACACACACACACACACACACACACACACACACACACACACACACACACACACACACACACACACACACACACACACACACACACACACACACACACACACACACACACACAGACACACACCCACAGACGGCACAGACACAGACATACGCGTATGCACACACACACACACACACACCCACGCACCAAGATCTGCATAAAAACAGAGAGATTAAGTTGGATCTATTTAGCATTTTGATTATATTTGCATCCATGAGGGAGGAACAGGGGAAAGGAGTAGGCATGCGTGATCCTTGCTGTGTCTGTGTGACTGGAGTATGCGCACGTGAAATTAGTTTAACAAATACAACGGAAGCGAGAGTTAATGCTTGTGGTTTATTTTGGAACCTTTAGTTAAAGGTGCAGTGAGATTTATTTTCCAAGAACTTTCTTGTCATGATGGACAGCATCAGGTCATTACATAAAGGTTACAAACAATTAACAACAATAATACAAAAGAGAATATCCCCACGTAAAAACGGCACACTATGTTATTACTGTAGTAATGGACAATACAGATCCGGCAGATCAAACCGCGGTTAACACTCTACTGGTGAGGGATGTTTTAGTAAAGGCCAGAGAGACGGTTTGGTTACAGACTGGTTTGAGGTCGCTAAACAACCCCTAAGTGATTATATTGGGTGTTTCTATTCCAGCTGTGTGATTGGTCTGGAGCATCAGCCTCATGATGTTGAACACTACATACGTTGTCCCCTAATGAGGGTTAGATAAAGGCGGTGTTGTGTAGCCGAACCCGGCCAGTGTTGACGGGATACCCTGGGGTTAGTGGCTTTCTCTGGGCCCTTTTTGAGACGTCTCATTCCAAGTGATCAGCGCTTATTATTGGCGTGTCTTGTCAGCCGACCAGAAGCCATGTTTCAAAAAAATATCCCCCATTTTGAATGTTTGACTTGAACATCAGAAGTGAAGCTATTTATTTTGCAATTTGATTAGAGCAGATTTTCCTCTTTTATGTGGCTTTGGTGTGCCTCTTCCGGTCCTTTCTCTCTCTTTCATGCCCCCCATCAGGGCTAATTTATGCCGTTTTATTTTGGAACCCAGAATGAATGGGAGAGTACTTGTCTTTGAAAAAGGTCTTTCCTGTTAATAATGTTTTCTTTTTTCGTTTTTTTTTTGCGACTGGAAATCACCCCGCTGTAATGCTAATGTAATTAATGTCCTATTCAGTGGCAAGGGCACTGGACACACACAGACGCACATGTGCTGAACATACAAACACACACACACACACAAAATATCACACACGCGCACAAAATAACACACACACACACACACACACACACACACACACACACACAAACACACACACACAACACAACACACACACACACACACACACACAACACACACAACACACACAACACACACACACACACACACACACACACACACACACACAATAACACACACACACACAAAATTACAAAGACACGCACACAAAATGACAAACACACAAAAATAACACACACAGTTGCACAAACGCACGCACGGAAAAACCTCTTTTTTTTTCTCGCTGAGTGCTCACATGATGAAATAAGGGGCTGGGGGTGAGAGAGGGGGGGGCAGCCACACAGCTACTGGCACGCTGCTCAGACAGCCTCATGCTCAGTCACACGCTGGGCCGAACCAGCCCCTCCTGGTACCCCCCCACACACACACACACACACACACACACACACACACACACACACACACACACACACACACACACACACACACACACACACACACACACAAAGACACACACACAAAGACACACACACAGTCACAAAGACACACACACAGTCACAAAGACACACACACAGTCACAAAGACACACACACACACACACACACAGTCACAAAGACACACACACAGTCACACACACAGTCACAAAGACACACACACAGTCACATATACTCACACACAGTCACATATACGCACACGTCTACAGGTTGGCAGGGAGGTTGTCAACCACAGATGTGTTTCGGGGCCTTGTGGTTCTTTTGAGCAAAAGCAGGATCCAGTGAGCCAGACCAGTAATCAATCTGATTACTGCGCAGAGCTGAGATATACAGCGCAGTGCTGCAATTCACAGGCTTAACTGCCTTTCTTCTCTTGATAGACTAACCAGTCTGTAACGTTGAATTAAACCCGTTAACTTGGAGACCAGACCCCCTCTGAGCAAAACAGGCTTTGTACTTTGGTTCATTGCATCAAACTCCAACAGCTACAGTTTAGGTAGCAGAATCATACTGAGTGTTGATTAAGTTATTCATCCACAACTCCAAACTTTGGGTTTTGTTGTTTTGTTTGGAGTTTGTCTGCTGCTGTCTGTTCATTGGGTGTAAGGGTTACGATATGAATATTCTTTTAAACAGCATGAGGTTAGGTTTGTATGAGCACATACACGTCACTACAGTGTGTAAAAGTGTTTTGCTTATATCAAGGGGGGGGGATGGGGGTGGGGGGAGTACTCGTGTGTGTCTCTGCTCCTATTGATGTTATTGTTAGCCTACTCGGCTTAACCATCTTCACACTTCCCTCCCGGCGTTCCTGAGCTGTCCTTTTTTCTTCACTTTATTTCCGTCTATTTGTTATTGCGCTGGGATGTGTAGCACACGCGGCTGGTCTTCTAACCAGGCGGAAAGGTTGGATGCTTCCCACAGTGGACTATCTCTGCTCCGACCTGCTGTTCATCTCCTCGGCTGGAGCACAGTGCCGGAAGCCTACCGCGGGAAAACAAATATAATGCTAATGAAATGGCTCCTGAATGCTAAAAAGTTAATTAGCATGGATATTTGGGTATTCGCGCGTTTGTGTGTGCCTGCATTTGCAATGCCCAAATCTATAGTGTAATTCAATGTTGTAGACCTTTCAGATCAATGAACGGGGAATGCATATGAGAACCAGTTGCTCAACAGCATGTAATTAAATGTTATGGTGTGTGTGTGTGTGTGTGTGTGTGTGTGTGTGTGTGTGTGTGTGTGTGTGTGTGTGTGTGTGTGTGTGTGTGTGTGTGTGTGTGTGTGTGTGTGAGAGCCCGTTTCGCCCTCTGCTGTCTCTCGTAATTTGTATGATCAAGGGAGTGAGTGCTTAACGAATTAGAACCCAACTTGGAATTCTGCATTTCTGTTCTCAAATTGTGCACCAATTCCCACACACATTGAAATTCATTTCGGTCTGTTAGCGTGGCTTCAATATGCATGAACCAAGCAGAGAGAAAAGTGTATGGAAAACACAAACCCTGCCGCCTTTCATGTTAATTGAAATGGGACACGGGATGCACACATTGAATCCACACAGAAAGTACACGTTGTCAGTCACACATTGCTGTGTATGTTACGTCGACACACTGCGCGTGTTAGTCCTGCTCTGTTGAGTATGCGTGATTGACCACCTACGGATAATGTCTTGGGCCGGACCTGAGCTCCAGATGTTGAACCGGCGGCGCACATTGAACGGTGATCTCAGTTGGCCGGGGATGCCGCCGCGTCAGCGTGGCAGTGCCGTTCTGCCGGCCAACTTAAGCAGTGGGTTATAGGTGGCTGGCAGCGAGATGGCCCTCTGAAAGGCGGTGGTTCAAGCCTTGGTGGCTGCAGATGCATGCCAACTTGCAGCTTAGTGAATTCCTCAGCATTACCAGAGTACCCATAGTACTGTATATCTGGCTGGCTCTGCCTCTCCCAACTCCCTCATCAACCCAGAGGCTGCTTCATAAGTGGCTTGAAAATTTAAAAGGCTTATACATGCATGCGCTTATCTTCACACGTTGAATGTATAGCCCCTTTATTTATTATTTTTTGGTTGCCGCCGTGTTTGTTTCTTTAGATTTAAAGGGCAGACAGAGTGAGATACTGAAGTAAACAAATGAATGAGGAAGATTGAAGAGAGGCTTTTAAAATGAGACCAGTCAATGTGCCAAGTCAATACGGCGCTTCGTAGCGAGGGCCTAAGTGGTTAATATGCATTATTGCCCACGGTGGTTGCATTTGATCAGTGAGATCGCGATCTGGGCTGTTGCACTGATTTCACGTCATTGATTTCTGAGCGCATATTTACCTGAGGCAAAAGGTCACGGCTTGGTAAATAAAATCATTCTAAAGTGTAAATCTGATGTAAATAACAAAACAAACATTGCTTTTACGCAAGTCCAATTATCTCTGTGGTTTTGCCGCGTTAGTTTGTTTGGAAAACAAACTTAACCACGTTAATATTCTCACATCTTGGATAACAGTTACACACAGGCATAAAATATCATGGCTTAAACTTGGATCTGGACGTTTAAATGCTTTAAAATTATTTTATTATTTGGCTTGGTAGTAATTTCTGGGGAAAATGTTTCCGCCACACGTGTGATCTGTATTACGTTTCCGGATTCTAAGCCAATTGAAACCAGTTTGTGGGTTTATCTGTTTTTCAAAGTGCATCGAATATACTTACAAGGTTGTTCTAGCCTTTACATTGTGTGTTTAAATAAAGTGACAAGCCGAAGCGAGTGGCATTAAGGTCAGAAATGTTCTCTGCTCATCAAAGAATGACATCTAAGTTCTAAACAACCTGCAATCTAAAGTGACCTTTAGTGCTCTTTACCGGTGGTGGTTGTTTTCTGTGGAGGCTGGCTGTTTCTATGTGCGCACACACAGACTTATACAAACACATACTCAAAGTCACACACATGCCACAGAATTCTATCAAACTGGACGTATACACTGCTCGCTGTGCATACATCAATTTATGGTTTGTTGAACACACACACACTCTGCCTGTGGCTGAGTTTTCGGTCCAGGCCTGAGATTGGCATTTAATCTGTCAGTTCTGCAGGGCATTAGCCTACATTCAGGGGAAAAAAACACACACACACACACACACACACACACACACACACACACACACACACACACACACACACACACACACACACACACACACACACACACACACACACACACACACACACACACACACACACACACACAACCAAATACACAGAGAGGGTAAAGTGTGTGGCTGAGCCCCAGTGTCTTGATGTGTTTAGCCCGTTTGAGCCCGTGGCAGAAGACCCATTCTTGGGTCGCAACCCGTCTGCCATCACCCTGAATGTGTCATATAGCATTTCTCAATAGAATACTATGTATTAAATATTTATGCTTTGTTGTATTTCCCTTTGATTTATATGCCAGTATTGTTAGTTAGTTCTACGTTTCCATTTTCACAATATAGCGTCTATGATTTCATCCGATTTTCTCAAAAAATACCGGATCAGTCAACAGTATCGATAAGAGTAGCAGTGTTTTTAAAATCCTAAAGATACCCATCCATAATTATCAATGTTAGGAACTGGGATCTTCGATGGTGACGCTGTTTGTATCTATCAGAAAAAATGACTTCGTACCAAAAGTGTTCGTGCCAAAGAGAAAGAAGCGGAAATCATCGAGATTGCTCCTTAAATATTTCCAAGACTTTCAATGACTAAACAGCCAGACAAAAGGTATTCATATTTAATGGGGGGGGGGGGGGGGTCACCCTTGACTATGACTACCTCTTTGCCGGAATGCAAACAGTGCCTGTCATACAGTCTGCAAAGCAGTCCATCGTCTAAACTCATACCCTGACTGTTTCCCGAATTCTTTGACTGACAGGGACACGCATAAAACGCCAGCAGGTTGCGAAGGCGGTGGGCATTGGTAGCATGTAGATACGGTAAACACGATGCATATGATGATGAGAAGTAATGGACCCAGAGTCCCTGCAGAACAGAAGGGTGCCTGCAGCTATGATTGGTGGAGGCATATCCCACTGCTAGGCTAGAGTCCAATCCCCTTGAATTTCCTTTCTGCTGGGAAAGTGTTGTTTCATGTGATGCTTTCTTTTTAATGCTGTGTGGGTGGGTGGGGTGGGGGGGGATGTGTGTGTGTGGGGGTGGGTGGGTGGGTGTCTGCTGCCTGAATGTGTGTGTGTATGTGCTCGCCCACCTCTCTTCTCCCCTCTTCATAAACAACCTGTCACATCCCGTCTTGAAAATGGGTTTGAATGTAGGGCTCAACACAGCATGGGGCCTGTATATCTCTGGCTAAGTGTGTGTGTGTGTGTGTGTGCGCGCGTCTTGCGTGTGTGTGTGTCTGTGAGTAAGTCCTAAAATGGAGGCTTGCACACAGTAGGGGGTAGCCGCATCTACCGCCGGCCCATCCCACCGTCCGACTCGATCCTGTTAAATCAGCCTCGAGTTCACCCCCTCCACCTCTAAAGGGGAGCAGCGACGCTCTAATTGACTTTGGAAACACGTCGGGTGGGCGGTAAGGTGAGAGATCGGGAGTTTCGAAAAAGATAGTGCTGCGGTGTGTGTGTGTGTGTGTGTGTGCGTGTGCGTGTGCGTGTGCGTGGTGCGTGTGCGCGCGTGCGTGTGCGCGTGCGCGCGTGCGTGTGCGCGTGCGCGCGTGCGTGTGCGCGCGTGCGTGCGCGCATATCCGTTGGTGTCCATATCCAAGCACACTGTTATTTTTATTTTTAGGCTGATGATGGGTGTAGGTCCAGGTCCGCCTGGGTACATCCTGTACCCAGGCGTGGTCATTGGATTAAAAGGTTAGGGTTTCCTCCAGGTTTCTCCTCCTCTGCCCATGTGTTGTACAATAATAAAGGTGTAATTGTACTTCAAGTGAACACAAACGCAAGTCTTTGGTGCATTAGTAGATCATAGACAAGGCTTGTAGGCAGGCTTATTACTTTGGGCATTCCAATCCAATCCACTTTTATTTATATAGCACAATTTAAACAAACACAAGGATCCCGAAGTGCTGCACAACAAGATAAGAAATATATAAAGATAATGCCCACATAACACGTGCGTTTTAAGACGGGACTTAAAAGAGATAGTGAAGGGGCTTCCCACCCATCTTTATCAAGGCATGGCCATTGCTGTGTCTGTCTTTTAGTTGGGTAAATACATTTAGGATGTCCATAATTGCTGCCTGAGATGTTGACCGATACTGACATGGCAACTTCACAGCACCCCTTTAATGCAACGTAAGAGCAACACCAATTTAGGCCTTGTGGTCATGCGGCCCCCCTACTGCGCTTAAAGCTTTGCTCCGATGCACAACAGTAGATCTAAGTCTTTAATACAGAGCAAAGTTAATGCATTGGATTTGGGATCTAGCACCTAAGTGCTTTGTCACGCACAGCGCTTCCTTCCTGGAATGGGGAATCGGATATGCCCATATGTTTCAGTCATCCGAATTAAGCCTGGGATCTTGAAGGATTGTCTGGTAATAACCATCGCTGTGCTGCTCTCCCAGCGCTGCCGGGGTTCTGGTATATCAACAGCTTGTGTTAAGAGTGTAAGACACAGCATGCTATCACAGGGGCTCAGTGACAAACACGTTAACCCAGTTCTCAACTTGTTTGCAGTAGTGAATTGGTTTTACGAGTCAACTTGTAGGAGAAATGAAAAAGGGATCTATTTATTTTTTTTTAATCATTTTAGCATTGATAGAGGACTAAGGCATATTATGACATTAATAATAATATATGTTATATAATAAGGCACACAGAGAAAAATCGAACTCTATCTTGATTGAGATGATAGAGATGTGAAAGCCAACAAAACAAGATTGTTTCGTTTCAGAAGAAAAGGCGGTCTGTGTTGTTTTAATCCGTCCAGATTCAACTGCATTTGCTGAGCTCTGTCGGAGCATTTAACCCCAGTGGATCAGAGCCGTCCCACACAGTCGTACGGCCCCAGTGTACATCCTCCTGTCCCTAAAAACACTGATGTCTTCTCAAAGAGGGATGCTCATATCACTCTCTGACAGCCAGGAACTGGATCTGTCTGATTTCACAAGAAGACATGGACAGCCCTTTGTGGGTAGGGCCTTCAGTTCAGGGTGTTGAGACGATATATTAAACAGAAACACCTGAGTTGTCTCTGCGACTTGACACGTTTGAATCACATGTTCCATGTTGTGCCTATTCAGTCGCCACGTTCCGAATGGGAGGACGCGCATGAGCAAGCTATACGGGGGGAGAGTCTTGACGGACCCAGACTGAGTTATGTGAGCTGAGTTGTAAGCGATACGCTCGCCTCCGTTGAGCACATGCGGTGTGTAGAATGTATCGCCGCCGGATCAATGGCAACTGCACAAGATCGATGGAGACGCAGCGACCGCACACGTTCCAGTGGGGTTATTGATCAACGTCTGCAGCAGTGCTCCATCTCGGATCCACACCCCGGCTGTGATTAAAAAAAAGACGCGAGCCGACATCAGCCGACTGAAGAAACCGTCTTGAGATGAGGTTCCCACGAGGGGGATGTTGAAGCCTGTGGTTCTGCAAAGCAAGGCCTGCAGGAACCCCCACCCGAACCCAGTTTGCCAGATAGAAGCGTTGGAAGTGAAGGAGATCAGTCGTGATAGCCCCAATGGGAAATGTAGCTGTTCTGGATATGATAGTACACCTTTAATAAACCTATACCTAATGTATTTATAGTCTCTCAAAGGACCATCGATGTACGATATAGGCCTGACACTATAGGAAATAACTGGGTTCTATACAGGTGTGTATGGCTAGAGTTTATTTTTTTATAAAAGGTTGGTAAAGGTTTTAATACATGGTCATCTTTAATACAGGATTTTGTTAGATTTTTGCTAGAAAAACCAAAAGTTTGCAGAAAAAGAGAAATTGCATTCGGTTTAGCCTTGTTCTAAAGGCCGATCATATGAACAAGATTTCACAGTATTAAATCTTTGGCATTGACATTGAGTGGGAATCAAATGTGTGAACGACACTATCCTTACATCAGCCAGCTCTCAATGGTCTATTGAGATAAGGAAGCACCAATGACAATATATTTAACTGAAATTGAATTCACCACCGTGGATAAAATTGTGTGTGTGGAAATGTCGAACGAATAAATCAAATTATACTATGGTATGAAACCGATTTGTTCTTAACGGCTTGATTCTTTTTTTGTTGATAATTATAATATTAGTTTTGACTTAGCCTTGACTTATATAGCCTATTCAACTAACTAATTGTGGCATAAGCGCCCAGTGGCGCTCGCAGCTGCGTGATTCTTTGTTTGTTCTTTCATATAATTAATTAAATCATTAAAAAAGGTGAATGTCATCAGTGTTATTATTATATCCCACTGTATCTCCTAATAAACAATGCAGGCCTATACTTGTCTAACCCCTCAAAAGAAAACAACCATAGCCCTTCTGTATGGGGCATAATATCTACTACACTGGCAGGCCTAATCGGTTACATCGCGTTAATTATAGGTCTAATTGTAACTCCTACGCGATTTAATTAAAACAAATAACACATAAATACAAGCCCACCACACCATTGAACGTACTGTGGTAGTCCCACTTGGAAATGGGCAGAGCTGGGATGGGTCTAACCTCTCACGCCTGCTCCGTCAAAGCCCTGATAGTCGCACTCGCGCACGTTTTACCCCTCGCACTGATTGTTGGGCACGCTCCGTAACATAAAGCAACAAATAATACGAGACAAAACCAGAATGCGGCAGCCCTGTCAATCCGTCAAGGTCCCGACGTTGGCCCCTTGGAGGATTGGAGACACCAGAGTATCCTGTCTCTCACCAGCATGTCGATGACCGAGATCTCATAGCGACACCCCATCACTGTGGAGAAAGAGGACCTCAACCAAAAGGCCAACCCTCCCCTCCCACAACCCCCTCCCCCAGCCACAGATGACGGAGGAGGGGTGGAGGGCTGAGCTTAATGGAGGTTGAAGGAGGATGCAGGCTGGGGCATTGGTGTGTCTCTGGTCGGTCCTGGGTGTATTGGCCGCGGATTGACACGGTGTCAAATGTCAGCCGCAATAAGATAACAATTTTGTTTTGTGGTTAGAGGATTGTGCCGGGTAGTAAACATTGTTATTGTTTTTTATGGGGGCCGTATATTGAGTTTCCTAAGCATCAGGGGAGATCAGGTATTAGTGAGGGACGGCCGCCCTAATGGTCATTATGTTGTGTGATAACACCGCCGTGACCTCTTCTCAGAGGCCATGTTGAACCGTCAAACTTCACCCTGGTTGGGGTCAGGGTCACGATCTCCTCAGCAGGTGATGAATCACCTGTGTGTGTGTGTGTGTGTGCGTGTCTAGTTCAAAGTGTATCAACGTATCGCCCTTTATATATCTTTCCATGTCTTAAGCGGGGATAAGCAGAAGAATTGCCGGTTCAAAAATGTAAGATGTTATCCCTTTTCATGTGCTTACATGTGTGTGTTTGCTCTGAAATGTCAGAATCAGCTTTACATTTCTAAACTTTGATATTGCATTTGGCATGTTCGTTTACAGTAGATCAGGTTTCCTAGGATCAGGGAGACGTGTGGGTAGGTTCCTGATCAATGGCATGAAAGTTATTTCCCATGGTACCTGAGTGTGTGTTGTTGTTCATGTGTGTGTGCGCTGGTGCATTGTCCCCTAAAGGCATGTGGTAGGCCAGACCTCGGTCTCACAGGAACATTCTCACTGCTACTATGACAGCTAGAAATTGACGAGGAACACACAGACGCACACACACATACACACACCACTAACCCTAGCTTGATTAAATTTAGACATTTCAATATGACACCTTTCCAATTTTCTTTTTTGTGTCGTTTCCTTGGTTTTGACCTTGTTGCGTTGATTTTCTATAAAGGCTTTCAATCAACAATGTGAGTTTTGAGATATGAAAGTAACTGAATTTCCAGCAATGATTTTAATTCAAACATGAGGCCAACCCATTTTAAATAAGCCTGCAGCAATACTGTCAGAATACACTGAAATGTGTAACATATTTACTTACGGATATATTTATATTTCACGAATAATAAACAAATTGCTTTTATTTAAAGCCTTTACACTGATTCATTCATGCTAAAAAAATTTTTTAGGACGTCTTTATGAGCAATTAGGGTTTGGATATCTTGCTCATGCATGCCTAAAGGTTGAATGAACATTGAGGCATGACCCAAGAACCTTTCTGCTAGGGGTCACACCCTAACGACAGCACTATGCTAAGACCATCCAAATATGAACATTTTAGCTCAAATAACAGGAATAGAGTTATCCCCGTTAATCCAGCCCTCATCTCCTTTCGGTTGTTCTTGTTTGGAGAAATGCCATTAAATGGTGAAACTCAAACCCAGTACAAGATTTTGAAATATAAAATATAAATGAATTGCTAAGTCCCCTGTGTGTACCCTGATAATTAATTCTTTCACATTGCCCGCACTGTCAAGTCTACCGTCGGGTTTGTGGGAACACGTTGAGTGTCTTGTCACTACAAAGGCGGCGCGTGTTTGTGTTGAGGCCCTGTTAGCCAGGCCCTATGCATAATTCACTGTGATCTCCTGTGATCAGCACAGGAGAGATCTCATTTAAAGCTTATTAGTGTAGAACAGGAATAGCAAACAAATGTCGAGGCAGACGAGCCGAGCTTAGCTGAAATAATAGAGAAAATAAGTGCATACAGAGAGTTATTTGTTTTCTCTACTGCGTTCAGTATTCACACACACCCCTTTGGCTTTTTTTCCACGTTTCTTATGCTCCTAAAATTGATTGAGTTTGTTTTGACAGAGCCAGTTTTGTAGAAAACGTGCAAAAATAGTTCTGCTGTAATCCAAAAGGACCTATTTACATTATATTAATATTAATGTCCAGAGCCTTTTCTCAGAAGTTTGTTTAAGACCATGGCAGGGTTAAGCACCTCAATTTGCTGCTTTTATCTTTCTATTCAGGTCAAAGTGGTCAATTTTGCTTTTATCAGACATGGTAGTCTTGTTGCTTGTCGTCGGAAAGCCTTTATGTATTTTTGGCAAACTCCACGTAAGTTATTTTCTTCTTTTTTTTTACTAAAGTGCAGCTTCCATCTGGAAACCTCTTCCATAATGGCCTGGTTGGTGGAGGGCTGCAGAGCTGGTTCTCCGTCTAGATGATTGGGTAATCACAGAGGAACCCGCCGGTTCTTAACCTCTGACCATGGCTTTCTCCTGCTATGGCTCAGTTTGGCCAGCAGGGGCAGCTCTCGTAGGTGTCTTGGGGAGTTCCAGAGTTCTGCCATTTTAGAATGACGGACGTCACTGTGATCTTCAGAGGTGCAGATATATTTGTTGTTCACTTCCCGCAATTAATTTGTCATGCCCTGGTGGTTGGTCTGACATTGGCTCCTGGAAGAACTTGAATAGACATGTGTATGCCTTTACAGAGCATGTTGTCCAATAAGTCTTATTTGCCACTGGTGGACTCCTTTCTTTTTTGGATGCAGCATCAAATGCAGAAAAGGCAGAACTACTGGAACTACTGCAATGAAGGTCCACTGCAGTCTAAATGCCGGACGAAAAAACATCAACAATGTCTCTGCTTGCTGAGAGTTCCCACAGCATAATAACATTGCGTAGAACTGTCTAGACCTGCCATGTTGCATATTTACAATGATATGGTCCAACCAATTGCAAATGTCGCAGTTCAGTGGTCTTATGTAATCAAACAAAAAAAAAAACAGGATTTGTAAGCGGTTTAATTTATTCTCACAAATGTGTTTAATTTGCGACGAAACACTGTGCACACACAGTGGCATTCCCTGAGCCAAAGACAGATCCTTGTTGCCACTGTGCCAGCGGAGAGGCTTTCAACGGGGATTCCACACAAACGGTATCCTCTCTTGCGTTTGACCTTTTCATCTTGTTTTCAAACTTTTAAGAATCGAATGAGTCAATCGGTCCTCCCCACTTGGAGATAATAAGAGGTGGGCTGTTGGGTTTGAGTGAATTGAGGTCTGAGGGCCTGAATAGGCCCGTTGAGCTCCCGTGGTGGTGTGACTAAGCACTAGGAAAATGTCATTGTTGGAGTGAGCCGGTCTAACAGATGGTGTATTGATACTAGCCAACGGCCACCTCTGCTCACCTGAACCGTGTGGCCCACAACACCTGCTGTCACCAGCCCCCCCACCTGCTCGCTCTCACGCACGCACGCACACTCTCTCTCTGTCTCTGTCTTGCTCTCTCTGTCTATCTGTCTGTCTGTCTGTCTATGTATTTGTCTCTCTCTTTGTCACTCTCACTCTGTCTCTCTCTCTGTCTTGCTCTGTCTTTCTCTCTATCTGCCTGTCTGTCTGTCTCTATGTATTCATCTCTCTCTTTGTCGCTCTCACTCTGTCTCTCTCTGTCTTGTTTTCTCTATTCTCTTTCTTTCTATCTCTCTGTTTCTGTCTCTGTCGCTGTCTTGCTCTCTCTCTTTATCTCTCTTTCTCCTTCTCTCTGTCTCTCGCTCTATGTCTTGCTTTCTCTTTTCTCTTTCTTTCTATTTTTCTCTCTCCCTGGCTCCGTTTCTGTCTCCAATTTACCAGTCGTAAATTAACGTAATAAGAGTCACGTACATTCCAACTAGCGTATTGATTGTGTAGTTGACCTATATTCCCCCAATTTACCCCAGTTTACCGTCTCCGTTTTGCGGCTGCCTTGTGGCGACACACAGAGTGTCACCACACTTGTTCAGGGTCAGGATTCCTCTCGGCTGTGCAGCGTGAGGCTGACACACATAACAGGTCACAGGACATCTGCCGCTGCAGCCGGCCGGGCAGGTGTCTGTGCTGTGAGTGGGACCCACAGTACTTTCTCAATGATCCAGGCTATAATGTACACAGTGACGCCAGCAGGTGTGTTCTTTCTTGTGCGGCTGCTGTGTAATCGTGTGGTGAGGTGATTTAAACGTGTGTGTGTGTGTGTGTGTGTGTGTGTGTGTGTGTGTGTGTGTGTGTGTGTGTGTGTGTGTGTGTGTGTGTGTGTGTGTGTGTGTGTGTGTGTGTGTGTGTGTGTGTGTGTGTGTGTGTACGCGCGGTTGTGGTTGTGAATGTTTTGGGTACAAGCTGCGGGCTCCTTGGCCAGCAGCTGCTGCTGTTTTTTTTTGTCTATCCCCTCCCTAACCGTTTTTAGTTACCCATAGGGGAAGGATTCCTTGCACAGAATGCCAAAGCCACTGAGAAACAGTGTTCCCGAGGGGCTCATTCATGTACAGACAATGACTCGGCTCACACAAGGTTGTCTAAAGTGTGTGTGTGTGTGCATTTTAGATTTACGATTAGTCAACTGAATTTTTGCTCCAAATTTCTTCCCACATCACGACGGCCCGGAGGCAAAATGTGGTCGTTTTCTATATCCCTATACAATGTAATTCAGAACACCTCAACCCACATCTAATTTGGAAGTTGAATGATTTTCCAAGGAAAATTTATTGCCGTCCAAAGTAATCTGTCAAAGTCACAGCCCTTAGGTTGAATGTATTCAGTTTTTGGGGAACTAAGATCGTTAGGGGTGTCAATTAAATCTGCTGTAGGTAAGATTTGACAGTTAAAGTAAAGAGAGAGCAGAAGAGAGCAATATGGTGCAAAGAAACGCCCCCCCCTCCCTCTCTCCCTAGGTTTTTTTACAGGAATGATCGACTCACCAATCATTCATTTTTAAACCCTAAATTGTCTCATAAAGCACATTCCACTCACTCATACACGCTGGACGGCTGTGGCATTTCTAACAAATCATACTCAAATAAAAGCCATTAAACCTCACCTGCAGCAGCTTTTAAGTACACTTATTGTGATCCGGATGATCGACTATCAAAGTATTAAGTGCAGCCTCAGTTGCTTCCCCCAGACCCTGACTGTCAGCCACTCTGAACCTTTATGTGAGTGGAGCCGTCGTTATCCTATTACATAAGCTACACTATTGAAAACTGTATACCTTCGTGCCACTGTAGGACGAACATCCACTGACCTGGAAATACTCTTGACGGCTTTCTACAAGGCTTTCACCTTATACAGGGTGGCAGGCATCCCTCGTTCTCCCCTTTTTGCGCTTGTCTCTTTCAGTCCAGTTGAGCTGTTCCCAAGCCCCCCCCAGGGACAACGACATGACTTGATTATCTGGAGAATGTATATATGGTTACGCACACACACGACCACATGGCCGCAGAGTTGAAAGGATACTATAGATGCATTGCTACCCACGCACTTAATGTCTTTACAGTGTGCATGTGACATGTTCGCTGTGCGTGGGTCACAAGCAGCCCTCGCTGAAGCTATATGATGAAGTTCAGAGAAGGGGACTGGCCCGGGTTTGAGGTCATGCGAGATGACAGCTTGGAACCCTTGACCTTTAGGGTGCCTTATGCTCGCACAGGCGGGAGAGGGCTGTGGCACGCATGGCACTGATGGGAACAGAGGAGGAGGAGGAGGAGGAAGGAGTGAAGGATTGAAAAATGGGAACGGTAGCGAAGTGGAAGTGGTGCAAGGAGGAGTTGCATGCTGATCTACGGCAGACGTTGAGAAGCTGACCTTATGGCGGACCTTTGTCTCGGTGTGTGCGGGGCAGGTATCAGGTGGATACCGCTGTTTGTTTACAAAAACTGAACCATCTTGGAGATCATGTCACAGCAGTTTGTCTTCATCTTTTTTTTTTTTTCCCCCCGTTATTATTTACTTTTATTCGTTGCTTGCTTGTTAATTCCTTGCTGATCGAAGGGCCAACTAACTCAGAGCTGTGGATACTCGCAGAGGAAGGCACGTTGGAAGCAATTTGACCAAACAGGATTTGGAGTGACAGAGGCCCCGGGGCAAAAGCTCTGCGCTATAGGTACATATAGATGTATACATGTGGAAGGAAAGGGAAACACCCGCACACACACAGAGTGAGATGCCAACCTCTGTGAGGCATGAGGTCTTTGGATGGGTCAGTGGCTCCCCACCCCAGGCACTTCTTAACCTACAAGCTTCTCTAAACAGACAGGCCGCTAGATGGGTACGGAGGGGACGTACCGTAGCTGGGGGAGAATATGGCCGCGTGTGCCCCCCCCCCCCAGCCGAAATGTGACTGCTGCACACCGTAAACCAACCCTGACTCGCTGGCCACGTGTTTGCCTGGGTTTATATGGGGCTTGCTTGACACTTTCTGTTGGTCCAATTAGGTGAATGTTGTTTTTCTAGCTAAAGGAAAAGGCTTGGGTGAGCTTCTTCAGAAACTTGGGGAAAGCTGGTGTCATCCGGTTTAGGTTCAAGTTTTATCTGTCATATATAAAGTCATGCATGTTCAACTAGCAGGGAAAATGATTACTTTGCCTGCGCATTCAAATCTCCTCGGAGAGTAAACACAGCAATTACTGAAGTGAGCAGGTGAAATACAAGGTACTAGGTAAATATTAAATGATACAGATCAAATACAAATCCAAAATTAATTCAGTAATGGTATCTGAGATGCTGCTGTGCAGAAGGCAAGTTAATGAGATAGAGATTGGCTAGTTTCAGGCCAAGTTGGATTGAGAAGGTTTGAATGAGGAACAGGGACATTGAATTGCTAACTGTTTTTGATTCGCCTTGTGGCCATGTTTCCCGTAATATGAAACAGATAATCAGACAAATTGGAGAGAAGCTCTCCAGGCAGCCCTCTTCATCCTCAACAATAGTGAAAAAAAACGAAGAAAAATGGAGAAATAGAGAAAAAACATCAGCAACCTTCTTACAAACGAGTGTTTCCTGTTGAATTAAAAACCCTGGTTAAGGACTCCTCCTCCCTTTCCTCTCTCTTAATGATGTGAACCTTACCTTGAACCGTGCATTTTAATTGCCAACGACTGGGACTCAGAGAGCCCCCTCTGGAAACCATTTTCTTACGTTTTGTCATTTCATAAATTAATTTGGGTAGGGTTTGGAGTGTGTGTGTGTGTGTGTGTGGTGGTGTGTGCTGATGTGTGTGATGTGTGTGTGTGATGTGTGTGTGGTGTGTGTGTGTGTGTGTGTGTGTGTGGTGGGGCCCGCTGAATAGCAATTTAATCAGACAGTTGGCTTTGTGCGCTCCACGTCGAGATTGTCTAAAAGGCTGTTATGTGGAATAAATAAGGTGTGGTGGTTGGAACGAGGAGGATGTTCAGAGGTGGGGGGGGGGGGGGTGGGGGCTGATGAGAAACCTCTTGCCCACCTTGGGCATAGAGGGGGGGGGGGGGGGTGACATCAGTCTGCCATGAAGTTAGCAGGCTGACTAAAGCGTTTCTTAGCTCACTAATGAGACTCCCGTAATCCCCCCCAGAGCCCCCTAATGTGAATCAAGGTACGGTTGCTGCCGCTACGCATCCGGACAACGTGGCAGCCATATCTCTTCAGAACTCACACGAAATTACGAAGCGTAAAAATTAAATGACTTTTAGCCCATCTCCTACAACCTATGAAAATGTGTCAGCAGGTATAAATAATTTATCCTTTGAATACAACACATGCCCATGGCTCTGTTAGTGTAATTTATGGAGCGTCCTTGTTAAGCTCTAGCAGTTCCAGAGCCCAAAAATGAAGGTGTCAGGCTCCAGATATTTTTGGATGGGGTGCAGAAGCACAATGACGAGCGCTGATTAGTAACCATTCATCACTTGTTTGGTGTGCGGATCAAAACCAAAAAGGATTTTTGGATCAATACATAGATAACCCTTTCACACTTGCCTTACAATATGCCTCTCCTCATGAAATACACTGTTATGTTATTTCATTGGTGACTGCTTGGAATTCGACATCGAGACTAAAATCTTTTAATTGCAGGGCCCTAGGTACAAGGTCTTTCATGGGTCAGCCAGCTGCCCGTCAACCAAGATTCAAAGGTTTTCATTTGTAGCACACTCGTACAAGCAGCCCGGCTGACAGGCAGCAGTGTGAAACACGCACACAGAACAGCATTCCTGCTCATATAACAACATTGTCTTCACGGCCCCTGCTGTCCCTGACCCCGTGTGCCTAACAGGGACGCCATTGTACCTTTCTCCGTGAAGCCAGTGGCTCACTGCTTTTGTCGTTTTCCAAAACAACATTCTTCTCGCTGCAGAAATGTTTCAGTCAGCAGATCGACAGCGTGTTGGATTTCCAGGAACAGAAACCCCATAGACTCACTCTAGGTCACTGAGCATTCACGGTCACAACAAGGCAAAACACGCTTTCCCCCCAAACCCTCCGTCTGCAATAATTCACGACCCTTGGACCAATCGGCGTCGCAGACTCCTGCACCCGTGTGCTGCAGCCGTTCCATGAATTTATCACGGGGTTTATCCTGTCACCTCTGGGGTCCACATCCACAGTTGTTCCCTCCTGCCACCCCCCCCCCCCCTCTCTCTGTTTTCCCCGCTGTCTGGGTCCGCTTCGGTCCCCTTGGGGGCCATCTGGATCAGGCTAAGAGCCCCATATATGCAAATGGGAAGAACACACATGCATACACAGGTGCACACACACAAAAAACACGCAAATGTGTAGAGAAATTAATTTCTCTTAGTTGGTACACTTTTATATTGTTTGTAGAGTGTTCAATGTTTGTCATTGCATTAAACTTGTGTGTGTGTGTGTGTTCTGAAGTGTGCACTCAGCATTTGTCTCTCCAGTGGCCTCCGGCTCACATTTGTGTCCTACAGATGTGTTTCCTATCAAAGCGTAGTCTCTCCTATAGAATGCAGGGCTTAGCGATGTTATTGGATGTCAAGGGTCTCTCTCTCTCTTTCTCTCTCTCTCCGTCCCTCTCTCGCCGTCTCTCTCGCTCTCTGTCTTGTATATTACAATTCACTTCAAATGTGTTTTGTCATATTCATGAGAGCCTTTTCCCCATGCAGGCGTGTTCCATTGGTGCGATTTATTTAACGCGCATTTTTTCTTCTTCTTAAAGCGGTCATCCGTTATATACAACTCTTTTATAGTAATGCAATATTTATCACACGTTCAGCTCAGGTTTTTACAAGACAGATGTCATGCATATCTTCACCTCACACAGGCATCTTTTCTTGGTGTGTTCTCAGGCCGTAATCTGAAAGGTTTGTGTTTTTCCTTTTTATTGGGCCCTGGTTGATGAGCAAGGCCTCTTCCATATTGGGCATCCCCAAAGGCCATGTGAACCAGCCACGTTATAGCCACATTGATTTGCAAACAGATTGCCTGTATCCTGTTAAAATAAAAGGCCATCTCTCCTCTAAACGCCTTTTATTAAACACGCCGGTGGTAAATCCGGGGCCACTGACAACACATATTTGCTATTGCAGCGCTGTGGTTTGTTGCTGCAATATAAAGGACCTGCACTTTGACTACCAAAACAATCCAGATTCCTTCATGCGTTCTAACAAACCTAATATCCTCAAAAAATACAAAACGTTTTATAGACAATAGGCTGTCTGTGATCGTAATATAACAGCACACGGGCCATGAGTGAATGAGAGCCGGTATCAAAATCCCTACATAAGGCGCAAAATGACATCACTACCAAATTTCTAACATTAATTCCCAGGCTTGCCGGTAAAAGGCCGGAATAAATATTCACAGCCAAAGGGGGTGATTCCTGCCAACGGGGCAAGTAATTAGAAAAAATATAGTTCTTAATATATAGAATAAATATGACTTATACACATTGTACCTACAAATATGAATGGAATAACAATCCTGGACACAAATATTATAATGTTATTATATTATTATAATAGTATATAGCATACCACTATACAGTGTACTACAGTATAAAAACTCTGTTGCTGTGCTTATTATCAAGGAGGCTGGTGTTCCTGTGAAGGCATCCTTCAATGGACTATATTGTCATGGGGTGGAACACTGGATCATTCAGGCTGCATTATCTGTGTTGCTCTGCTTTGCACAGTTTGCATTGCTTCCATCAACCGTTCCATCAGCATGACCTTCACAGGGGTCTGCTCCCCGCAGCTCCACATCCTCCTGGATGCTCTGAAACTCAACAACTCCCAAGAGTTTCCCCCCTCCAAGTGCAAAGATGCATTGTATGCTACATACGCCAGAGACGGCTGCACATGATTCAATGTGATCACCATGAACTTCTCTTCCGTACTCCACTTAAAAGCCACGGCAACTGAGAAACTGACTTGCTCGCAACCAAAAGTGAGAAAATGTGTAGGAGCAATGAGGAACTAGGGGGAGGATAGCCAGCAGTGAAGGACCTTAGGAAGAGAGGATTATCACAGCAGTTGAGTGCACTGATTTTATGCATTCTTGTTCATCGAGCAGAGTGGGAAAGACCAGTGTAAATCTGAAGCCTGCTGTTTGAATGTGGATTTTCAGTGCGTCTTGTGTTAAAATGCTCCCAACCTTCAGAATGCAATTTCCAGAATGCATCAGCTTTTTGCAAAATGTTGGACTGGTTTACAACACAAAATCCGCAGAAAACAATTATAAAAGAAAAATAATGTAAAACCAAGGAAAAATATTGTAATTTTAATTGACTAAATAACTAAGACCAAATTATTACTATTTTTTTCGGAAAATATGAAAAACAAAAACACTTTCCACAAACCAACCAGTTGTCCTTTATCATCAGCGCTTTTTAAGCCACCAATGAGATGGAGTCGCTGCCCTCTCCCTAACACGCCCCAGCCCTTATAGGTCACGCACTGCAGCCGTTCCCCTGTAGCGACGACGGAAACACACGCACAGAGGGAGTCTTGTCATGGTCCATCCCGTTGATTCAGCGGGCCGCCGAGTCCTGTCTAACCTGACCGATTCTACGCTGTCCACTCAGCTGTTAAAAGTCGTATGGACAGCCCAGTGGAACGGCAGCGCGGCATTGCATCCCCACATAGGTTAGCTGCTTGGGCTGTCTCGAAAAGCACCCAACAGGTGTGTGTGTGTGTGTGTGTGTGTGTGTGTGTGTGTGTGTGTGTGTGTGTGTGTGTGTGTGTGTGTGTGTGTGTGTGTGTGTGTGTGTGTGTGTGTGTGTGTGTGTGTGTGTGTGTGTGTGTGTGTGTGTGTGTGTGTGCGTGGCCAGAGTAATATGGGGAGCAATGCATTACAACTATGACAGACTTGATATCTCTGACAGACGGGCAGTGGAGGAGGAACGAGGAAGAGGGGGGGGAGCCAAAAAAGAAAGGACGCATGCACAATTGCATTGCACGCTCACGTTGGCTCAGGTTCGCACACGGGGACCCGGCGCCACGCCGCTGCACACCTCCCTGCACTGATCTCTGGGGACATCTGCTCTGGGGCGCTGGCAGCCAGCACTCGCCCTGGCTCCAAACAATCTCCTCGGTGACTGCATCACACAGTCCCAGCCCTCCCTGTCCCATCCCATCCAGCAACCGCCTGTGACGTGATTGGTCCTTCCACCCCTGCGGCGCCAAGTTGACGACTCGGGCGCTGGGGCCTGACTTGCTGTGTCAGCTGTGTGTGTGTGATTGTGTGTGTATGTGTGATTGTGTGTGTCCATGTGTGTTTGCGTCCGTGTGTATGTGTGTGATGTTAGGAACACATTAATGGAGCGTTTGGCGCATTTTGGCAGGAGACACTAAAGTATGCAGACAGTGTGTGTGTGTGTGTGTGTGTGTGTGTGTGTGTGTGTGTGTGTGTGTGTGTGTGTGTGTGTGTGTGTGTGTGTGTGTGTGTGTGTGTGTGTGTGTGTGTGTGTGTGTGTGTGTGTGTGTGCGCCTGCCTGCCTGCCTATCTTCCGAGACCATGCCAGAGAACAAGTGTTGGTTGTTGCCGTCTATCTCTTTCCCGTGTTGTCTCTGATTTGAAGCAGAGGTTCTCGCCTCGTTTTCTTCTGTTATTGCAACAGAGCGATGTGTAGCATTCCACAGTGTTGCGTCTCAAGCATTTGACAAGGTATGGGCACAAAGTGTTCCCTCCCGTCTAATGTTTTAGATGCTCAATTCAGAGACATTCTTAAGATTAACTTGGACAACAATCGTAGAGCTCACTCCTTTTCTTCCCTTCATGGCGATGCTGTGCCACTTAAAGACGAGATAAACAATAGCATTCACTCATTGCCCACTCCGGATGCCCTAAGAGAGGGGGTCCATTTACAAAACAACAGAGAGGCAGGTCTAATTGGGTGGCTGTTAATTTGGATAGCACGTTATTCTAATTAGGTTTATTTTCCCAACGGAGAACGGAGGCATACGTAATTAGATGTTCGTCTTGGCCAAACAATTGCAGTTCCTCACCAACCTACTATAAATGTCCAAAGATGAGAAGTTAAAGAAAGCGTTTTCCTTGTTTATATTATATTCTGCCAAGTAACCCATGCTTCTTGGCCTGTTATTATTACAATGTTTGCTGATTTCTGGCAAATTAACAATAAATCCTGATAAAATGCATTCAGAGGCTGAACCATTCATTATAACATCCACTTTGTGTGGAGAGAGGGAGCGAGAGAACGGGAGCGAGATGACAGAAAACACAGGGGAGAGATGAGAGAGCTGATTGATTAATCCAACTTCACACTCGGCTGTCTGCTGTTGAAAAATCTCAACTCATTATAACACTGAATGAAACGGAAAAGTAAAATTAGACTGTTCATCGCCTCACCCCCCCCTCATGTGTACAACCCACTCCCCTCGTCTCACACACAGGCACACTCCCTGACAGTTCGGTGTCACCTGAGAGAACAAACAGCTTTCTGCAATGCTTTGTTTTTTTCCCTTCCTTTTTTTCCTTTTTTTTACCTCCGTCTTATACTTTCATAGCACTTCATCCCACCGCTCCTATCTCCCCTCCCTCACCTTCAAATCTCTTTCATTTTCATATCTCTGAAAACATAAACACTGTGTTTTTTTTTTTGTCTTTTCTCTCGGCTTTAAACACAAATGACAGCCCCTCTCCACCCAGACTGCATCGCCTCCCCTCCTCTCCTGGCTGGCACGCCATCAACCATTCCATATCGCCACTCTTTCCATCTCTATCCCCCTCTATCCCCTCTCTCCTCCCTCGTTCCCTCCCTGCCTCCAGCTGTCAGGAGGTTTTCCTTATTAAAGATTCATACCTGAGTCTGGGCAGCTTTTCCAAGGGTGCCTTTAGTCAGACGCACAGAGCGTCTCTGAGCGCACCGACGCTAACCAGAGTTGACTAGCACACATGCCTGCACGCACATATATGCATTGAATACCTGCATATCTACATAAATATATCTAGATATATCTCTATCTAGCTAGCTATATTTCTCTATCTATCCACCTCTCTCTCTCTCTCTCTCGCCCCCTCTCTCTCTCTCTCGCCCCCTCCACACACATCTAGATATAGTACATAACGATCTAGCTCTAGATATATAGATTGATTGACATATCCACACAGAATTATACAGATTCATCCAATTAATTTCCAAATATGCCAAAGAGCAACACCAGTGTTTCTCATAAGCAGTCTCTGCTCATTTAGCTTATTGATACTGCATCTTCAGTTGTCAGCCCCTCCCTTTTTGGCTTGTGCTGATAACTTGTCGGCAAAGTACACAGCGATGACAATGACGACGAAGACAACAACGGTGCAAAAAAAGCCTGGCTAACACTGTAGCCATACACGGTGCCTCCATTAGCCCACAGCCTGCACTCGGGGTAACAACATTCTGTCTACTCTGCGGTCGAGGGAATAGGAAACACTTCCTCACCGTGTGAGTCGGGAACCGGCAGCCACGGCTCAGCGGGAACGCGGCTCCCCCGCGCTGTCGGACAACTCGGGCTACATGAGTGGCCGGTCGGCTGGACCCCGTCCGTACCCGACGTGTATAAATATATATCCTATGTTACGCCCCGCTGATAGAGCGTGGGGTTGACCCGTGTTCTGCAAGGTTGTTCTTTAGTCCGCTGCATAAAAATGCTGAACGTTTGAGCTAATGCCCTGTCCGTTTGTCGTGCGTGTGCGTGTGTGCGTGTGTGCGTGCGTGTGTGTGCGTGCGTGCGTGCGTGTGTGTGTGTGTGTGTGTGTGTGTGTGTGTGTGTGTGTGTGTGTGTGTGTGTGTGTGTGTGTGTGTGTGTGTGTGTGTGTGTGTGTGTGTAGGAAAGCCCAGGATCAGCAGAAGAAGGTGGTGCTAGCAGGCTGCGTTCCTCAGGCCCAGCCTCGCATGGACTACCTCAAAGGACTCAGCATCATCGGGGTGCGTGGATCTCTCTCTGTTTATCTCTATCTCTCCCCTCCCACAACTACCTTTGTCTCGTTCTCTTTTGTGTGTGTTGTTTTTGTCCAGGTGTAGGGCTCAAAAAGAGAATTGCAAGGGGCGAGACTCTCTCTCGTGTGTCTGCTTTCAATCCATTTGTGTGTCTTTTGAGAATTTGTGTACACACACAGACACACACACACACACCCAGGTGAATGCAGGCTGGGATGGGTTC